>PITA01009961.1:0-36265 GCA_004023965.1 Spilogale gracilis
AGGAGCACCACAGCTGAAATCCCTGGCTGGGACCGACCTGTCACAGAGCCTGGTGGGCTGGTTCGGGAACAAAGCAGCATCTGGTTGTGGTTTGGGCACTGCTTCTGTGCGGGGACCTCAGAGCCCATCACGGCAGCACCCACATCACACTCCCCTGGCGACCTTCTGGAGGCAGACAGCCCCAAGCCCTGCTTGCTCAGAAGGGGACTGAAGGGGTGTTGGGCATGGAGGTGGGAGATGCTGAGCTAGGACAATCTCGGGCTCTTGGGGCCCCTCCACCAACCCTCCTCTCCCTCACTCACCCCTTCCCAATTTGGCCTCACCTGAGCGCACTGGGGGCAGAGAGATGATGCCAGCTGGAGGCAGGGTGGCAGAATTTAATTTCTAGACTTGAAAAGCACTTCCTAGGCCTGTTCTCACCCGGTCTTTAACTGGGACCCATTGTGAGCAGTCACATTGAGAACATGCCCATTGTACCCCTCGCCCAACACACATAAGCACACACATACACACACACACAACTGGAAACAGAGGTCTCGCAAACCAGAACTTAGCATGCCTTTGTGCAATGCCCCTCAAGAGGTCTATTCTACTCTCGCGTTAAAACCGACTGGCTGTGACCATGGAATCTGGACTCCCATTAGAGGGAGAAGCACCACAGGAGGGTCACGACCTGTGGTTTTACCACTGCTGCGAAGGTTCCTGCCGCCAGCCCTACCATTCCGAGCTAACCTCGTGGGCTGACATCATGGGTCAGGCCAGACATATACATCAGGAAATTGATTTCTAGCTCATTCCTTGGTTCTGGATAACTCACACTTCCCCATAGAGCCCACACCAGTGCTTTCGGAGAATTCACACAATCTGGTGGCCCTGCCCCAGTGGGTTCCCACGGCACACATGGCTCCCTTTATCTCTATTGTGTGTTCACAGAACCACTGCAAGAATCATTAGGACAGCATGGAGGACAGGAGAAGGGTCAGAAGACTCAAGACGGGTAAATATCTGTCTCCTGCTTTTTGCCAAGTTGGGCTCTGGAAGCTTCTGCCTGGCTGGATTATAGAACAAGTGATTTGTGAACATTTACAGGGAAGAGGAGAAGTCACTGACAGTCTAAATAGGTTCAGTAAGGAAAAGTCTGAACACACCAACCTCATTTCTTCTCCTGGGGCAAGCTATAAAACCAGAAAGAATACCACGGGGAATGTGTTTACATCTCCTCGAGCTGCATGAGAGAACAGACATAATTCTGCATCAGAGTGGGACTGGACAGTTTTGAAGGCGTCTGAGCTACACTATAGAGGCTACCGATTATGGACTGTTCATTAGGAACCTTGTGGAATGCTTTGAGGACCCCAGAAGGTTCCTTCCTGAGTCTCATCCTGGTCAACCTCTCTGGCGATGACTCCTCTGATGTGGGAATGAACAGCCACAGTCCTGACTGGGGTGGAGTGCCTTTGATTGTAACCGCTAAGGGCCCTTCTATGAAGGATGTTTGCACACCTCGCGTCATTTGAGCCTCCCAAGGCAGGGGCCACATCTCATTACACTCATTCTGCAGTTGAAGATATTCAGGATTTCTTAGCCTCTGCCAGGCTGATATTCTGCAGGGAGGAATTCTTTGCTCCTCCACACACTGTAAAAGGTGAGCATAGCTACATGCCTCACCCCACCCCACAAAATGCCAGCAGTGCTCCCCTTATAGCTGGGGTGGAAAAAGAGGTCTCCGGACATTGTCAGATGTCCTGGGTAGGGGGCCAGATCACCCCGGTTGAAACCCATGGGCTTGGTCGAGGTCCAGGGTTTAAAAGGTGCTGGGCGAGTTTCTGAATGCAAGGCTCACTTCTTCCCACGCTCTCAAAAAAGTGGGGAGGGATAATGAAGATGACGAATCATAGAAACCAAGAATCCAAACTATCTTGATTGAAGTGCTAGGCCAACATCAATAAGAAAAGAGCCCGAAGGTACTGGTGTGGCAGCAGTTAGGGATGGCAGACTGCAGAGGAAGGAAGCGGGGGGTCAGCCTCCAGCTCATGGGCAGCAGTCCTGGCATCTCCCACCCCTCAGTCCCTCCTTGCCCACAGCAGCCAACCCCCAGACACCTGCTGACCCCCCACTACCCCTGGACAACCCACCTCTGCCCCAGCCTTGCCCGCCCTTCTGAACAGCACGCTGTGCGGTAAACTGGCAGACAGATGGCAGGAAGGAAGAGAGGCGACAGGGAGGGAGGGGCCTGGGGAAAAGCGTGGGAGGGGAGTGGAGAAGCCTGGGCAGGGCCCACAACATGGGGTGAGACCCACAGGCACCCCGGGGAGGTTAAGAATGAAGCAAGGAAGAGGGGAAGGCGGAGAAAATGTAAGATTAAAATCCCGACTCTCCCCATTAGTGGGATCCGAGGCCAATTATTTAATCTTTCAGAGTCCTAGTTTCCATTTCTAGGAAAGCAGTGCCATAATACCACCTTCCTAGTTCTGCTCATGGGATTAAATGAGAATTAGATCTGCTCTGGGCAACCGTGTGCTGCTGGCTAGCGTTAGTTACGCAGGAGGCCCAGGCAGGTCAGTCGGGACCATGTGTCACTACCCCGAAAACCAGCCCCCACGTGGGACAAGCTAAAGGCTCAGTGCAGGCAGGCCTGGGCTGGACTGTCTTCTCTTTCCCGAGGACACCATTTTCTTGTTGGGAGTGTTCGCCGCTACCATGTCTCAGGTCCCCTCTGGGAACAAAGTGGCCATTAAAGATAACGAATCCCTCTGGAGAATTTGGGGCCAGAAAAAGCAATGAGAAAAATCCACAACACGAAAGGTTGACATCCGGTGAGGGCCCTGAAGAGTTTCTAAGTATTTGTTACACCGACTAAGGTCACAGAATCTCAGAGCTGAGACACTGCAGAAGCAAGGTGGCTTGGGCCTCCCCGGGAGGCCTGGGTACTGCGGGCAGCCCTCCACCAGCTTTGGGGGGCTAGACAGGAAGATAATTCGGGCACAGATCACGCTCGGTGCCAGTATCGTACAGGAAGGACGGGGACAATGTCCCCAATTAAGGAGAGGACATATCCTGATGTTCACTTATCCAGGCCTCCCGGGAACAAAGCATACACTAAACAAACTGGTTCACTCGAATTCGGAGGTGTTACTGTCTGAGAGCAAACGAATAGGCTCAGCGGACCAGAAAACACGGGCAAATGCAACTGAAAGCTGGTAAGTCCAGGAACAAATCCACTGAACTCAGGCTGTGTGCCTGTCACAACTTACTTAACCTTTTGGGATCTATTTCCTGGTCTGACAGATGACGGAGACAGACGCAAGGCATGATGCATTTAGTCTTTGGTGAACAGTCAACAAACATGAAGTGTCTTTTCCCTTTCCGCCGCCCAAGAAGCAAATCTGAAGATATCCCAGATTATACAGTGCAGAAAACACGAGAGAGAATGACCCCTTCCAGGCAAGCGAGCTCTGCAAAGGAGAACCGGACAGCGAGGAGAATGGTTTCCTCCTCTCGCCACCCCTCTGGCCTGAAGTCAGGTGGGGGTTCCCCAACTCGGCACACCAGGGCTGCCATGAACACACCCAAGACCAGCTATGCCCTGGGCCAGGGTGCCCAGCGAGGACCGGTGGGTGTCCCCCGGGTGACCTCATACAGCCCTGGGGGGTTAGGACAGAGAGGTAATGAGCTCTGCAGCCTTCCCTCCCCATGCTGAGCACTCAAGGGGGGCAGTAACCCCCAAAACCAAATCCCAAAGCAAAGACAGCATTTGCCAATGTGGCCAGCCCCTGCTATGTGCTCCTCCCACAAAGGTCCTTCCCCATGCCCATCTCTCCAGAGATCACTCCGGGGAAGGGTTCTCTGACTCTCCATTGGGGTGAACAAGAAGAATCTTCATTCCTGGCTGGTAAGGGGTCCCAGAGAGGCAGGAACACCCTCTTGGGCAGCCTGGAGGTGGGGCTCGGGCATGATGCTCCGCAGACCGCACCCCCGTGATGCTAGCCCAGGACAGGCTAGCTCTGCGGGCTGAAAGCGACCTTGGGTTTGTCTGTCCAACCGGCTGCTCTGTCCTTTAAATGTCAGGGGGATAACCATCAAGGAGCCAGAGGGACCACTCGCCTTCCCACCAGCCAGAGCATCCAGCACAGTGTTTGGTAGATGACGGGTGGCTGGGACATCTCTGCCGATGCAAAAGCTGAGAAAGGGCCTGGGCTCCGTAAGGCCCCTAAAACACTTACAGTTCCTTTCTGGAAGGAACACAGCTGATCCGAGGGCACAGGGCACAGCAATGAGAGCTTCTCCTAAAAGCTCATGGGTACCCTCAAGAGGAAGCTTGCCCCAGCAGGACCACCAGGTGGGAAGGTACCTACCTTTGCACTTCCTTCTACCTCTCCTGGATTCAGAGCAGGGCCCAGCTAGACCTCGCCTGGGAAAGACAAGAGGCCCAGGGGACAGGCACTGCTCCCACTGAGAGTGACAGGAGGGCGCAGCAGGACACAGTGAAGAGGACCTGAGGGTCTCGGCACTGCCAGGCCCCTGGAGGGCTGCTGGCGACGTCCATTCCTGAATCTAACAGCCTGGCCTGGGAGGCAGGGTAGGGCACAGCACTTAAGGGCCCAGATTCTGGCGCCAGGAGGCCTGTGTTCACATTCTAGAATTTTCTCTCATACTTGAGAAGCTATTTAACCTGCCTGTCCCCTCACCTGAACGAGAGCTATGGGAACAATGCTTCCCTCACAGGGCCACTGTGAGAACTGTAGAAGTCCGAATGTTGAGAGCACTCAGCATGAGGCCCTACAGTAGTTATGGGCACTCCACAGTTAGCCTTCCTTCGGAGAGCTGCCCTTGCTGGCACAGTCCCCACCACACCCCGCACAGCACAGTCTCGTTCATGTAAAAACAAAACAATCAGTACCACTTAGCTCGTAAGCGAGGCACTTCACTCCCACTGCTCGCTCCCCACAGAGACCCAAGGCAGGAAGGGTTTTCACAGAAGATGAGTATCTTGCCTAAAATGGTATTAGTAACTGGCCACACCGGGACTGAAACTCGGCCTTGGACTACAGAACCTACCTCTCCTTCCCATTGGCTACCCTGCCCTGCCTGCTGAACACAACCTCCCCTACAGGGTGAGGGCGGCCCAGAAAGCAGCCAAGCCAGGGAGAATAGAACACAAAAGGAGAAGCTGAGGGGTGTCCCATACAGGTCTGTGTCTTTCTCTGGACCTAGGCTCATCGTCACCTGCAGCTTTCCCGTCGCCTCTGGGATTTTAGATTACACAGGGCACCATACGGCTGCACACAGCTCCTTTGAGAACACACAGCAACAGAAACCAGGGGGCAGATGGGCAGTCGGAAACCACATCTGTGGATGTAGATGGGGACAAGACTTCTCTAGAAGCCCCAGCTAATTCTTCATGTGAACACACCTCCGAGAACCTCACTCGCTCTTGGCACTTGGACCCAAAGCCAGTCTGCGCAGGCCTCGATCAACCCTACTCCTGGTTCTGGAGGAAGTACAGTTTCTGGTGAACAGGAAGGACAAGCCCAACAAGAGGATTCCTACCAGACTCTGCAGGCTCCTACTGTCTTGCTAAGCGGCTCTGCTTCAAAAAGTTGACCTTCCCCATTTTCTCCGAGGACCTCGGGTCTTAAGCTTCGCGGATGCGGGGAAACCTGCTCAGTATCCTGTCTGTGTGGCAGGGATTAGGAGGGATAGGGAGCCTTGCCAAAGCTGGCTGGGCCCTCTCTGACTCACCCGGTTGGGATGACAGGGCTTAATATCATGATCCACTGAACCCTGCTACCTGACCTCACAGCACCAGCACTGAAACACTCCCGAATTCTGCTCAACATTCAGTGCCAAACAGCCATTTCCACTCTTCAACTCCTCCTTTATCTGAAGTCTTCCTCCCCCCTCTCCTCTAACAGTCCCTGCACACCCAGCGAGGATCAGAAAAGGTTGCAAATGCTTCCCTAAGACAGAGAAAATACCTGGGAGCAGAAAGAGACAAGAAAACCACATCAGGTATTATGTTAAGCAGGGAAAGTACTCCCCAAAAGAAAGACCCAGGCGATGGCCTCCTGCTTCACCAGGTGAGGCACTCCCAGGACCACTTTCCTCGTCAGAGGGCCTCATTGGGCCCGTCTGTTAAACAGGTGGGACACCTGGTGCAGTGCCTAGCTTAGCTGGCCACACTCACAGCCAAGGTCCATCAGCGGGCTCCAGCAAACCCAAGCACTGGACACTGAACAGGCAGCAGTGAAGCCCCCTGAGCCGGACCCTGCCCTCGGAGAGGCTGGACAGGGGGACTCGGGAGGCTGGGTCACCCCAGCCAACAAAGGGGAGCGCATTTCGGGGGCATTTTCCTGGGGCTGTCCCTTACCCCACAGCCCCAGGACTGCAAACGACATTGCTCCTTCCTAATCACACACTCCCCCCCACCTCCGGTGGATAATGCCCGCGACCCCGTGAAGGAGCAACCTGAGCGGGTGTGTCCCTGCAGGAGGTGGTTTATTTTCGGGACAGTAAAACACCGCCACCACACATGCCCAGAGCTTCAGCACCTGCAACACCGAAGCGTGACAGGGGGACGAGCGTGCACGTCTGAGCCACTGGGGGGAGGTGGCCTCGAGGACGCGGGGGGGGGGGCGTCCCGGCAGGGCAGGGACGCAGGTGCTCGCTCGGCCCGCCCCTGCCCTAGAGTGTCGGCCCTCCGTGGGTCGCGAGTTCCGGTGTCTGGGGATCAGGTTTCTACCCCGCGCGGCCTCCGCCCCTCCCCCGACCCCACCGCCCACCGCCCACGCGCGGAAACCCTGCCCGCACAGCGCCGCCTCCTCCCGGCATGCTCGACAGCGGCGCGCTCACGTGACCGGAGGGGCGGGGCCCGAGCTCACGTGACGGGCCTGGGGGGCCGGCTCGCTGCCCGGATTCCTATTCGCGTTTCCCCGCCCCCGCCCGGTGGTCTAACAGCTCCCGCATTCTAGGCCATGTGGTCGAGTTACCCCGCCACCCCCTCCAAGTCTTCCCCGGTGCTTCTGAGCCCCAGAGCAGCAAGGGTGCTGCGTCCCGCTGCGAGCTACTCCCCCACCCGCCCCAGGCTAGAGACGCGCGCGCACATCACTGATTCTGGCCTTCTGGGGTCACACTACCCTGCAAAGGCCTGGGGCTGCAGACCTGGGTGGGGGCAGTCGGGCTCGCTCAGTGTCTGTCCCGCCACCGCCTCCCCCCCCCCAAGATCTTCGGAGAACCCAGGCTTATGCCGAAGCGAATGAGTAGAACAAACATTAACAGCACAAGCACGTCAGAAAAATCTGTTCAGCGCATCCCAAGATACCAGTGACAAATTATTAACTCCGCATACGTTAACTCTTAAACATTACTGTACCATCTAGACTAGTCACACCCCAATAGCCGGCAGAACTCGTCCAAGTGGTGTTGATATCCTTAGATGAGTGAAGCTGGAGAAAAGAAAACCAGCTAGCCATCCCCCCATTATGAAAATGTGAATGACATTAGTCTTCCTGGGAGGTTTCTGGGGAATGCAACATTGTGTCACTCTGGAGAAACAAAGGCTGTGACAAATGTCCTGGAGATGAACTCGACCAGGGAAAGAGCTCACACGGGCTTGAAACAAAGCAGTGCATCCTTCTGGCAACCTTAACCGCCAGCCTTTTTTTTTCCCCCACCAAAGATCATTGGCTGCTTAAACATTCCCTGATGGACTGTCAGCAGCACAGTGCCCAGGCTGCCTTTGGCCTCTGCAGGGCCACAGGGGACAGCCTGTGACTCTGCAAAGGTTCAGCTTCATCTGAAACTTGGAGCTGGACTGCACTTTCTTACAGTTGTAGGCTCCTTTCCCACCGTGAGCCAAATGCCTCATCAAACTTAGAGCTGGAAAGGAGAGCTGCCAAGCAAGATTGTTTGCAGTGCTCTTAAAAAGAATCACAGCCTGTCTCCTGCTTGGTCAAAGTGTTTCATGTTCAGAGAAGCAGCAGAGCACCCGCCACTATAGTAAAAGCAGGCCCATAGGCTCTCCGCACCCAGATCACTCTCCTGCACAGGAGACTCATCCCCAAATTTCATACATTTAGCAGCTAGGTCCTCTATCTCTCCCCATCTTTCACAGAAACAACCTGAAGGTGAGAGGGAGGGAAGAAACATGAAATTGGGGTTCACAACTCTGATTCTCTCCCTCCTGCCTTCCCTGTCTTGTCAACTTCCTGAGTCAAATCCAAATACTCCGAAGCACTTCTGTGCCTATGTGCACACATCCCTCCGGTTTCAGACCAGAGAGACCTGTATATGTGACTGCCTCCACCTCATTCCAGGAGGCTGGGCTGGCCTCGATGCTGGAGGCTGTGGGCATCTCGCCTCCAGCTACTGTGAAACTATACTGGGAGGTTTATCTTGACCCTGAGAACAGATCTTTGGGCCGCTCCTTGCAGCTCCCTCTCAAACAGGTCATTTCAGGAATTTGAAAAGTCACTGGAATTGAAGCAAAGCCTCTTAAACAAGACCACAGGTACTGGGAAAGCACTCTGATCAATCAGAAGAGATTTTCCACCCTCTTTCTGAACTCCTGAGCACCAATTTACTCACATCACCCGACTGGCCTGTTCACTCTTGTTCCAAGCAGTTGAGGGCAAAGGCTGACAGTGGCTGGGGCATCTGGGTAGATGTTCCCCCTCCCCCTGTTCCTGTGCCTCCAAGGTCAAAAAGCATTCACAAGCCCACCCCCACCCCACCCCACAACCCTGAAAGATTTCAAGAGTTTCAGTCAGAGGTGGTACAAAAGTTTTAGAGTCAGGTGAAAAAATACAACACACCACCACAAAGTTAAACTCAACCCTGAAAACTAGCAACTAACAAATAACAAATACCTGCTACTGAAACCCTTTGGCGGCTGGACAGGAGTTTCCTCCAAGTAAATACCAGCAGCTCCCTTTCCCCCACTTCCATCCCTAGGTTCCTTGACTGGAAACTTCCTACAGCTTGCTGAAAGAGGGCCCAGAGATCAGCAAGTCTTTGGGTTTTAAGCCTATGGACTGTAGCTGGAGTTGAGATGGGGTTTCAGCCCCAGATGTCGTAAAAGAGCCCGCAGAACAGTTTGTGAAGTATGCATTTCTCTAGCAGGGCGGGTACGCCGCTCTCAACCACTTTCCAAAATGACACAAGAGCCGAAGGCGGTTTAAAACCACTGGCCTGGCCGAGCTCTTGGGTTTCACAGAGGAGCCCCAGAAAGCTCTGTGGAGTGCTCCAGGTGACCGAGCAAATTATATGTCATCTTCTAAAGCTGGCTGGGGCCCGTGGGAGGAGGAGGACACCACAGGAGCCAACAGGCCTTTTCCCTTGCTAATTACAAGGATTCCAAGAAGTTTCCAGCCGCCACTCTGTCTGGCTTTCTGGACCTGGGTGTGTCGGTCGCCACTCTGCTGCCGAGGTGTACTGATGGTCAGGAGACTCGGGGTGGCCGGGTATGGCCGCAAGTCAGCCTGCTGACAGCCAGGCACCTGCTTTGAGCCCAGTGCTTCCTGGGAATTCAAAAAGAGGTTTTGCAGAAAACCCCTGAGGGTGAGGCGCAGTCCAGTCCTCTAGGAACCCATGCCAAAGGCTGCTTGCATAAGAAACATTAGTCAAAACCATCTCCGTAAAAGATCAGCTTGTCCCCACTTTGAGGCTGGTATCATTAAGACCAATCTCACAAGGGGCAAAAAAAAAAAAAAAAAAAAAAAAAATCTATTAGAGTAAGTCAGAATGAAAACACGGCCGCCAATAAAGTAGGTAAGAGCAAACCACGGAACAGAAAAATATTTGTAAACAGTAACTGAGAGCTTGCTCTATAAAAACACTAGCAACTCACGCCGTTGCTCCTGGAGGGCAGTGGCCCAGTGGGGCACAGCAGGAAAAGCTTGCACAGGAATGATTAAAGGCCATCATCACAAGGAAGCATGGAGAGTCCCACTTGAAAACTGACAAATTACACATTCACACTTGAAGGGACACTCAGCAGCCAATACGAAGAAAAGCCAGTGGTGCTGGAGGCATGACTTTGCCGACGGCCCCGTCATGGTCCAGTCTTTCCAGAGAGGACGGGGACACGAGGAGGCGGCTGCTCATTCTTCTTGGGCACTCAGGACAACATCATGGAGGGAAACCACGGGGAGAAGGAAGTAACCGCGGGGAGAAGAGAAAAATAATGTTTACAAAAACGCTCGGGGCTGCAGACAGCAATAGGCGCTAGAGGACCTAACTGCAGCGGTGGTTCAAGCCTCGACTTGGGAACCAGAAGGCCCCATCCGTATAAAACACTCTGAGCTGTGTCTGGCACATAAATACTTGATAGAAGTTTGGTGCTGGAGTGCCTGGGAGGCTCAGTCGGTTAACTGTCCGTCCGACTCTTGATTTCAGCTTAGGTTGTGATTTCAGGGTCGCGGGCTCAAGCCTCGTGTGGAGCTCCACACTGAACATGGAGCCTGCTTAAGACCCCCCCCCCCGTTCCCCCCACGTGCTTGCTTGCTTTCGAAAAAATAAAGAAAACATTTAAAAATAAATAAAGTTCGATGCTATCGTTATTACATATTATAGTCCCTGAAAATCACAAGCAGATGACCTATGTCAACTGGTGAAAAAGAAAATGTGAGTTGACATGAAAATGATAAAATCAGAAAGATAAAGCGAGTACAATCAGCTTACAGTCACATACCACAAATTTATGTGGCTGATCCAAGATCCAAGTACACTTGGAAGGAGTGAGATCATTCACTTGGTCACGGTTACCATTAGCTTCTTTCTCAGTAACATTTTTTTTTTAAAGATTTTATTTATTTATTTGACAGAGAGAAAGACAGCGAGAGAGGGAACATAAGCAGAGGGACTGAGAGAGGGAGAAGCAGGCTTCCCACTGAGCAGGAACCCTGATGTGGGGCTTGATCCCGGGTCTCCAGGACCATGACCTGAGCTGAAAGCAGTCGCTTAACCAACTGAGCCACCCAGGCAGCCCTCTCAGTAACATTTGAGTTTATGTTAAAAATCAAAAAGAACAGAGGAAGGGTGTCTGGGTGGCTCAGAGGGTTAAGCCTCTGCCTTCGGCTCAAGTCATAATCTCAAGGTCCTAGGATGGAGTCCCACATCAGGCTCCCTGCTCAGTGGAGAGTCTGCTTCTCTCTCCCCTCCCTCTGTGCTCGCTCTCTCTCAAATAAATACAATCTTAAAAAAAAAAAAAAAAGAACAGAATTAAAAAAAAAACCCAACATGACCTCCAACCCCTTCTAGGATGAAGAGGGGGATGGAGGGAGGGATCCGATTTTGTTTGGGTGCCTCTATCTCCCTCAGGGGAACTCAGAAGACGTGTGTCCTGAGCTACTGCCCAGTGCTAATGGTCTCAAGTCACTCTCCTGCTTGAGGCTGACTTGGGCACAAGCGTGTGAACCACATTCTGGTCACTGAGACACAGGGATGCCTGCTGTGGTGTGCTCTGAGAAAGATCCCTGCCCCGCTGGCCCCCACATGCAGCCAAGTCCTGGTGAAGGACAGATTTCCCGTCCCTGCCCCTCTGTGGCCACCAGCTGGCGGACTCCTGGAGAAGGTGCTGGGATAAGAGGGGCTGGGAAGGCAGCTGGGGCTGGGGCTCTCAGAAGAACAGAAGGGACTCTTCTGTGGCAGTCCCTGTTGTCACTTGCCTTTCTTCTGCCCAGAGACACAGGGAAAAGTAACCAGATGCTGCAGGTGAGAACGAGCTCCAAGCTGCATGAAAATTTGGACCTCAGGTTCAAAAAGGAGGAAAAAGACAGGTGAGAGGGCCACGAGGGGCCGTAAAACAGAAATCTTTCTTCTGCAGGCTCTCGCTCACCCTGAAAGCATTGCTTCTTTGCTGTTTGAGGTTTCTGGGTGAATGCAGACCCTCAGGGGACCAGGGCCCTTACTCCATCTGTGACCCTGGCCAGGGGCAGGGCGTCTCCCCTTTCTCCCTGAACCTGGATCGGGAATGACTCAAGGCTCAGTTTGGGGCTCTGCCAGCCTGGGGTGGGGCTGGCCGACGCACCTCACCAGGGACACCAGCACCAGGGACACCAGCACCAGGCCCCTGGTGAAGTGTCAGCAGCTACTGGGCGAGGTGGGGTCTAAGCCCCCGGGCCTCTTGTTCCACTGTGCCATCGGACTTCATTTACCAAACATACACTCAAAGACAGAATTGTTAAGAATTTCAAGGAGCGCCTGGGTGGCTCAGTGAGTTCAACGAGTCTGCCTTTGGCTCAGGTCATGATCTCAGGGTTCTGGGATCGAACCCCGCATTGGGCTCCCTGCTCAGCAGGGAGTCTGATTCTCCCTTTGCCCCTTCTCCACCCTGCTTGTGCTCTTGCTAGCTCTGTCGAACAACAAATCTTTAAAAAAAAAAAAAAAAAAGGAATTTCAAGACAGTGACCACACAGCATTAAACCCCAAGGGTTCGGCCCTAGATGCGAGGGGCCCGCGCTGCGCCGGTCATACACCCGGAAGGAGCCCAGACATGACCATGCTCATTAAGACCGAAGAAGGAAAGAAAGAAAACCAGTCCAAGACATTCTCCAGTGAGCTGGTGGTGCCCAGTGCTCATAACAGGACCAAAAATGTAACTCCATTGCTTAAAAAAAATCAGGTCAACACTCTATCCAAGGTGACAAGACACTGCTCAGTCTAACTTCGCTTGCCTCCCCCAACCATTCCCTCAAGTCCTTTAACTCTGTCTGAAATCCTCTCAAGATTCTGCCAAAGTAAAGAATTCCTCACAGTGGCTGTTAACAAGAAACTACCTGGCCGGCCAGAGAGGGCATCTCGAAGTGTGGGGAGGGGGACATGGTGGCCAAGAGGTACGACCCACAAGGGCTGGGCGGTCCCAATAAAGAACTCTCCTGCCCAAAATGCCAATAGTGCCCCACTTGGAAAAACTGCACAAGAAACACTGGAGTTTCATGGGGACGGAGCCATCGGGACCTCCCCTTGCTTGTCAGGGCGGTGACAAGTACCAACAGAAATCCCTCAGGACTACTGTCTGTCTTCTCCTGGAGGGCTGAGCTGAATCTACCCAGGGGGTCTGCCACAATCCCCTTTCTACCCCTACCCTAGAGGCAAGAAGGGGAAGACAGGGTTTCACTGCAGTCTGGGGCCACCCTGTCCCCCCAAATCAGTTACCGGGAGCTGCCTTGTGTGGGGGTGGTGTTTTTCTAGAAACCCTGAGTTTCCCCGATCCTCTTCCCAAGCAAGTCCTGCGACGGCCTTCCTGGGGGCTCGGGGGGTATGCTCAGTCTCTCACAGAAAGTGCCCCCCAGCCTGGCCCCAGGAGCCTGGGAGCAGGGCTTGAGGAAATTTCTGCGGTGAGGTACAGTAAGCCGCCAGGGTGGAAACATAGCAAGAGTGAGCTGGTCGTCGTGGTTTTATATTTAGTACCTGTGTCTTCCGGAGACCTCAAGGCCCGGGGTAAGGAGGGGGAGAACCACATTCCTGCCACCCCGAGAGGTGGGCAAGGCTTGGGAGGCAGCCCTTCTCAGGCCCGAGCCTCTTGCTGGGAACTGCCGGGCCCTGCTGAGGACCACAGCAGTCCGGATCCCTGCCCTCCTGTTGCCACGGGCACAGTCCCAGCCCCAGGGCAAGTAAAAGGCAAGCGGGTGCTCTAGGTAGCCCCACGCGAAGTGGGCAGGGGGGAAAGAAGGTGAAGAAAGCCAGGCCACCATGCCACCTCTAGGGCCTCCTTGACGGAAACAAATTCCCAGAGCGGGCACATTTTGCAAGCACTTCCTGCTCGGCCAAAAGCAGCATGTCCATTATGTAGCTGTGAAAGCAAAGGTGTGGAAGGGACAGTGGTCCTGGTGGGGAGCACTGGCTTGGGAGGAGGGGCAGCTGGCTTCACTCTGGTTGCCCTGGCCCCGCGTTCAGCCATTTTCTGTGCCCTTCAGGCCCAACCGTCTGTTCAGGCTCCTTCCAGTCTTCCATTGCTGGGTCCTGCTCAGTCTTTGGAAGCTTCTAGAAGAACAAGATGGCTTTGCTGCCCTCAGATTAAGAGAAGAACAGTACAGACTGGGGGTGTGGAAAATGCTAGGGAGCCACAGCATCCCGGGGGCCCCGACGGAGGAGGAAGCAGCACATATGCCCCGCTTCAGGCAGCAGATCAACAAACCACAGGCAGGTCCCCAGCACACCCTTTCACAGCAGCCCTTCCCTGGGGGACACATGCGCGCACACCGAAGCCCAGCCCATACACATACACATACACACACACACACACACACACACACACACACACGTGCACCCTCCAGCAAGCCCCCACTGTGGGGGAGACTCTGGACCCAGCTGGCTGCTCCGGGCTCTTCCCGTCTCTGGAATGCCCCTAACGTCCCAGTTCCCAGACAGTGGTTTACTAATTTTGCTTCCCTTTGAATCAAGGTCTGTTGCCCCCGCCCCCACTTCTGTCCAACTCACTTGCCCCAACTCCCTACACACTGTGGTGAAAACCGGTTCAGAAATTGAGTGGAAATCAGGTTTGGAGAGAGCGTGTCACTGGGAGGGACATGGTCAACAGCCACTATTTTTAGTTCTATTTTTCTAAGACCTCTGTGCCCCCTGTCGAGGGGAGACAAGGCCTGTGTCCTTCCCACAGGTTTCCGGTTTTATCCCATTTTAGATCCACCGCGGCCAGGCTCTGTCTCTATCTCCCCACTCCAGGGCCTGGGACCGAGTCGCGGTCTGAATGAGTTTCCAATGAGGAACATGCTTCCTGGTTTTATAAGGAGTTTGTTTGGACCTTTTGAAAGCATCCTGAAGGGCCTTGGTCACATCTCAGACCCAGTGTGTTCTACTATCTCAAAACAGCCTGGAAAATCTATGGTTCCCAAAGGACGCCATCTTGCTCAACCCTTGGCTTGGATTGAAAGTCATTCTGTCTCCCACAGTAATAGCCAGGGAAAGCGTCTGGGGGTTCACATATGGATGGGTGTCCTGACCCACTACTCCTGCCTTACGGACACAGCCCACCACATCTAGACCCTGTTTACTTGAACACCTTCTCCCACACCCAATACCATAACTCTAAAAATGAGGGTTCGCAACCTGGTCCTTACCCACGAGGACCTCTCCGACTTATTTGGAAAATCAACCTTTTTCAGAATCCTAATGGTTTACTTTTCTCTTTTTGTTCAACGGTTTCTCACTGAGCCTTGGCAGCAGGCCATTCATTCTTTTGAAGCCGAGCTGGGGCAAGTGGCCCACACTCCCACAGCTCAGGTACGGGCTTTGGACATCAGTGCCATCCCCCAGATATTTCCAGTTCTTCTCCTGGATACATGGTAGGACTTGATGCCCCTATCCTCTTCAAGTTAGGCGGGGACACAACACTTGCTTGACCAGTGAAATATGAGCAGAAGAGGGGTGCCTGGGTGGCTCAGTCGTTAAGCATCTCCTTCAGCTCAGGTTGTGATATCAGGGTCCCAGGATCAAGCACCGCATGGGGCACCCTGCTCAGCAAGGAGTCTGCTTCTCCCTCTGCCTCCCCCACTCCAGCTCATGCTTTCTCTCTTTGTCTCTCAAATAAATGACTAAAATCTTAAAAAAAAAAAAAAAAAGAATGAAAGACGTATGAGCAAAAGAGAAAAGTGCTCTTTCTCTGAGCTGAAGCTCTCGGAGGCAGCATGTGAAACCCCATCTTCTCATTCTCTCTGCCATGGTGACCAGCAAGGGTCCAGAGACTGGCTGCAGTGTCAGCCTGGGTCTCAGAGTAAGGATGTAGCTGACCCGGACCAGGTATGCAGTATGAGCCAGAAATAAACCCCAGCTGTTGGAAACCACTGACAGTGGGGCTGTTTCTTACTGCGGCAGAGCCTCACTGGTCCTGACTGACATAAACCTGTGACCAGAAGAATTCTCTAGCTGCTGGGAACCAGCTTGTGGCTTGAAAGGAGGGAACGAGAAAACATCAAGAGGAGGAAAGTGGAGGGTCCACAGCAAACTATCTGTCATTTCAAAAACTGCCACTTTCATGGCGGGGGTTGGGGGTCCTTCCACTATGGAGATTGTGCCCCTCTCTCTGCCCCGGTGAACTCCACCAAAATTCCACTCAAATAGCACCTTCTCTGTGATTTCTGTTCCCGACAGCCCCAGAGAGAGCGGCCTCTGTCCTCTATCTCCAGCAGGACCCTGGATGGGCACCCTGGCTGGACCCACCCCTCTGCATTCACGGACACGGTGCTGCAGCACCAGGCCCTGGAAGACAGTGTAGACTGCTCATTACTGGGGCAAGCCCTAGAACTCTGGCTTTTTTTTTTTTTTTAAAGATTTTATTTATTTGACAGAGAGAAACACAGCCAGAGAGGGAACACAAGCAGGGGGACTGAGAGAGGGAGAAGCAGGCCTCCCACCAATCAGGGAGCCTGACGCAGCACTCAATCCTGGGACTCCGGGATCATGACCCGAGCCCAAGGCAGCCGCTCAATGACTGAGCCACCCAGGCACCCCTAGAACTCTGGCTTTTGACCTGGGACCATTTGTCTCTTGGGGCACCTCTGTCAACACGTGGAGATATTCCTGGTCACCGCAACCAGGGGGAGAGACTGTTGCCGAGGGAGACCATTAAATATCCCACAGTGTGCAGAACTGCTCCCCCATAGCAAAACATATCTGGCCCCAAATGCCCACATGCCAAATTTGAGAAACCCTCTGCTGCAGTCAGAAGGCCCAAGTTCAGGTCCTGCTTCTTCTATTGCTATGTTTTTCCACATGTCATTTAACCCCTCATTCGGTGCCGACCTATCACAAACGCACAAGAGACGTGAGCTATTGCCATCTGCCTCTTCCCCTGAGCTAAGATTCCCAGGAGGCAGGAACTACCCTCCGCTGATACACAGATCTCTACCTGCCACCATAACCTGGATTCAGCCAGCACCCAGTACACATCCATGACTGTTCAAGTAAAGAGCTGACCTTTTCCGGAAAGCTACCTGGTTCCAAGTCGTGGATGAAACCTTCCTCCCTGTTCTCAGAAGACAATGTCTGTGCGCTTAGCAGAAACTCTGCTGGCCTGAGCATCCAGTGTCTTCTAGCACAATGCAAAGGATGAAGGCAATTTTGCTCTCATCTCAGTTCACCAGAATATTTAAGAAACGAGACCAACACACGCCATCCCGGAAGACCGCAAGTTCATGGGAAATAAATTTTATAGCTGTGATGTTATCTGGAGAAGTGACTTGAATCAGAATGAACGACTCCCCAAGAGCCATAACACGTTTTCTTTATTCGACCTCAAACCAAGCACAAAATCAAATTTTAATTCGAACCAGAAGTATAACAAGGGTGTTTTCTTCTTCCCCCTCTTCCCTCAAGACTATCAAACAAGTTCAAAGCAGAATGAAACCTAGGCTTTCAGAAAGCACCAAACCAGAAAAAGATTCTGAACCAAACCATTGTGTGATTCAGCTACTTCTTTGATCTTGGGCTCCATCAAATGACGACTGCGATGTGCTGGAATGTTCTAGTAGGCCACAGGGACTGGGGTCATCTACCTGCATGAGACTGTCTCCCTGACCTGGGCTTAGGGCCTCCTGCAAAAACCCTCTGCTCGCTCTCCACAAATCCTCTAAGCCCACGTGGGAAACAATTCCTTCTTTGGGACAGATTGTCCGTACCAATTCACTGAAGGACAATTTGCAAATATTATACTTCATTAGAAACAGCCACGCCTTCTTGTTTTTTGGTCACTAAAATGAAAATGAAGGATGGGTTTTTCACATGCTGTGAAGCCCCAGGTCCTTCTCGAGGCAGATGAGCAAAGGCAAATACATTCTTCAAAGAGACAACATCCCGCCCCCCCACAGAACCCTCCAACAGGCCCTCAGGCTGGCAGTCACCCCATTAACCCTCAAGGCCACTTCCTGCAGCTCCTCCCAGACGGGAGCCGAAAGGCAGAAAATCAACAACGCCGCCCATCAGCCCACCATGAAGGGGTGCGATTCCGTGCTGTTTTCATAGAAGATAAGGTACCACAATTTGAAAAGATACACACGCTTTTTCTTTTCTGTTTCATGAGCACAAAAAGGGAAGCATTTCTGGGACCTTCAGCACGACCATGTTGCAAAACTAAACCCCAAGAGCAGGCCAAGCTGAAGAGACCCAAGGGGAAGCTCGGAGGGGAGGCTGAGCCTCAGCTGCAGTCCACGGAGAGGTCGGGAGGGAGGCCCACAAGGTGCCAAGGAGACGCTCCTCGCTGGTGTCTAGCTGTCCCTTTACTTCCTGGCCCTATGATCAACAGAAGCCTCTCCTTAAACACAGCCCCAGTGAGTCACCCCTGGGGATCCTGCAGCCACAGGGGCGGCGAGGTGACAGTGTGAGTGGGGGCCGCTCAGAGGGGAGGCTGCCGTGGGTCACCACTCTATTCTAGAGTCAGAGAAGCTGGGGGCAGGACGGGACCTCGGTGGTGACCACGCACCCTCCCCGGGGTGTAAAGAGGCACAGCCACCTCGATGGGGTGGGCAGGGGTGATGAAGGCACGAGGCTTTTGACACCCCCTCTGCGTTTTGCAGCACCTCTGGGGAATTTTTTTTTTTTTTTAATTAGATCATTTTGTCAAAGAGGATGTACCGGTGCCAAATATGCACACGAGAAGATGTTCAACACCATTAGCCCTTGGGAAGAAGCCCATTCAAACCACAAGGAGATAGCTCTGCACCGCTCTGGAGCGGCTACAAAAAAAAAAAAAGTAGCCACCCTGCATGCTAGCACGGATGTGGGGAACCTGGATTGCTCCCACACGGCTGCTGGGAATGCACCATGGCACGGCCACTCTGGGAGGCAGTCTGGCAGACTCTTAAAAGAACTAAGCAAGTATGGACCTCTGTATGACCCAGCAGGTGCACTCCTGGGTATTTATCACAGAGAAGGGAATGCTTACGGCCACACCGAACCCTGGACACACATTTTTTTGCCCGTTCTTTGGAATGGCCACACAGGAGTCCCTTCCTACAAGGGACGGCTTCGTCAGAGTCTCCGAGGAGCACGGAGCAAGGCTGAGCCACCCCAGGGCATGGTGCTCACCATGCTAGGGACAGAATTTGCCCCTTGTGGCCACTCACCTTCTCCACGCTCACAGAGGCCACTGCCGCGTGGTGACACCGCGGTACCCCATGTAAGGTGCAGCCAACAGCATCTGAAGTTCACGGTCTCAGACTGAGCACTGCCCACCAAAGGCACGCAGAGCAGATCTCTTCTTGAAGGGAAGGAACCCAGGGATGGCCACCTACTACAAGGTTAGGGCCCCCATCCTGTCTGCCGGCCCCTACTGGGGTAAACCTCCTCGCCTTGATCATCCTGTGTTTCCTAACAGAACTGAAGTCCGCAGGCAGGAAGCACCATGTGATGTCACCCATTCCAGCCTAGGTGCCACTGGCATGTCCGAAACACACCCACGACAGGTGTTTACCAGTGTCACGTAAAAGGATCTGGAATGCTGGGGGTGCCCTCCCCTGCTCCTCCGCCAGGGGCTTGCTGCCCAGCTCTTGGCTTCTCTGCTTTCCTCCCCACGGGGCCTGGGAGCTTCGAGGCACCTCCAGAAGCTCCCTTCTGTGGCCGTTCCATCAACTGAGTCTGTGTTTTTTTTGCACAAAGGCCTATTCATTGAAAAGGAAAAGAATCCTTAGTTTCACCTCTGAGAATAGAAAACTGATCTTGAACCAGAGTGAAGCATGACTCCAGGGCAACGATGCAAAGCCAACTCTTGCCCCACAGATGGAACATGGCCAAGGCCCAAGCAACACAATGCCCTTAACCATCCTTCTCTAAGGCTTCTACTCAGACCCCCCATCTCCCTCCAAACTCACCGCAGCAAGTCCCTGATCCCCCTCCAGCCCAGGGCCCGGAACTGAACCCAGCCCTCTCCGTGCACACAGCACTGGCCTCCTCTGTCCTCCTGGTGATAGACCACAGCGGGTGGGGGTGGGAGGGTGGGAACAGCCGGGGTCCCAGGCCTGCCACTTACTAGCTGTGCTGGGGACTACAGCTTGTCCATCTGATCCGCAATCTGCTTGCAGTGGGAGAAGGAAAATAGAGACCTTGCAGAAATTCAATGAAGCAATTTATAGAGCATGCCTGGCACAGAATAAACGAGGGATCATAGCTGCTCTTATTATATTATTATTGTGCCCAAAACAGCTCAGCACTTTTAGCCACATGGTTGATTTATATCGAATATGTAACGTTGTCACTCCCAGTAAATTTCCCAAGAAGTACTGATGAGCTGTGTCACCTCCATTCCATCCTTCATAGAGTTTTATTTATTTATTTATTTTTTAAAAGTAGGCTCCACGCCCAGCATGGAGCCCGACACAAGGCTTGAACTCATGACCCTGAGATCAAGGCCTGAATCCAGATCAAGAGTCAGATGTTCCATAGACCAAGCCACCTAGATGCCCCCACGAGCGGACTCTCCAAAGCCTCCACTGAGGACTCCCATTCTCTTCTAGAACACCTGGTCATGGGGTCATGGTAAATTATTTCCTGAGGTTCTTGAAAATCCTTTCCTAAGTCAGTGTCAGGTGTCCCCAAAGGCCAGGTGGGACGCTCAGGGCACTTCCTTCCGGGCTAACCCACATGGACCCCAGGGCTCCCAGCTGGTGCAGCTCCTGGGTGAGCCTCTCCTGCCTCCTTCCGTCCCTCCCTGACCCGGGGATATGGTATCAGAGGCCAGCGGTGGCAGAGGGGAAACTGAGGCCGGCAGTGGGGTGGGAGTCAACTCTCCCCAGGGAATGGGATCGTTGCAAGGTGCAGTATGAGACCCCAAGGCAAACAGGGTCCCAGACACTGCTCCATAAAGCTCTGGCTGCGTTGGAAGTTAATTACGACGCTGTGTATATTTCCAGGTCCGGGCAATAAGGGAGCTACTGTCCTACGGGCTGCTACTCACACGGTCTCTGAGGTCAAGGCTGCCACATGCTAATGAGCTCTTTTAGTGGTTCTGATCCTCCTAGACGCTGGCTTCTGGATCCCCGCAAAAAGTAGGAGTCTGGGGCTCAGGGAAGATGTAAGCAGAAGCCGGGCCAGAGACATCACTCTGGAAGGGGACACGGCCTCCAAACACCTCATCAAGGAGTTGATGGTTGAGTGCCTGGACACTTCGTCCAGAGGCCTCATGGCCACCTTGGCACACATGGAGGCTCATGGGACCAGTGGCAGGCAGGAAAGATGGGGACCCTAAAGCTTAGCCTAGCAGGCCGCCCACCACACACTACAGCCATGGGGGAAAGAAGGATTTCCACATCTCGCAACGTGTAGTGAAGCAGAAGCTCGTGCTCAGCAGGAGGGGTGCCCGAGGCTGTGTTCACATCTGGCCGAGGAATGGGCCGTGCTGCTCTGTGGGACCCATCACCGCACAGCCCCAGCTCCCGCCAGAGCCTGCACTGGGTCCCTGGGCCTCGCTGGGGCCCTGACGTGAGCTGGTTCGCTCAGGGTCCATCCACCTGACTCCTCCGTACCGCAGTCTGCCATCTGGCTCCGGGGCACGGTCCAGCAGGCTCCGCAGAACTCAGTCCAGGCAACAGCCAAGAGCAGCCGTGTGACTCGGGACGTGCAGGGCAGGTTCTCCTCCGCTCTCACCGAAGGAGGTGAGGTGCATGGCACAGAGCAGCGCCAAGACCCTCCAGCCTGGTCCTCAAGGCCTCGGCGGGATCCGAGGACAAAGAAAGCATCTCTTTAATCTGAGAAAGAGCCCACTGTGGCAAGCCGTGAGGGCACAGGGAAGGCCAAGTAAATCACTCTTGTGCACCGAGCAGTGGTGTGCTCCTTCTCTATGCATATATAAGTTCCTTTCTCTGACCTGGGAGCTATGGAGGGCAAGCTCAAGAGCTGGGGGGGAGCGAAAAGGGACGGAGCCTTCCATGCTCCCAAACGGATGACCTTGGCCAATTCCCACCTCCAAATCACAGTAAAGAGACTGGTCCCCAGGAGTAACCCGACACCCCTTCCAGCAGCTGAGTGCAGGGCATTGTTTTTTCTGAGTCCCTGGTAACAAAGCCAGGCCTCTCCCCCAACGGAAAAATCTCTCTGGGAAAGTCAATCCTGAGGGCCAGGGTTTTGTCATCCTGCAGGAGCTGTCCCTCAGATGGGGTTCGGGGGCCCTCCACTTTAGCGAAGGTGATGCCTACCCACGCCGGCCCAATGCCAGGCCCATGGGCCAAACGTCTCACTGCACCTTCTCAACAAGCCAGGAGGGACCCACGAGGATACTGAGGTACAGAGAAGTGAAGCGACCCCAAGGACACACTGTGGCACAGAAGGACGGGGTGAATTTGGATGTGCAGCATCTCCTGCCCCCGTCCGACTTCTGTGCTCACCCGAGTGGCCCTCCCCACAACCTGTAGGCTGTACCAACAGTCCCATCCTATAGACACTGAGACCGAGGGGCAGAAAGGAAGACATTTCTCAACTCACACAGCTTGCCTCAAACCCAGGACTGTGACCCGAAACCACACCAGGGCTCGCCATGCCCCAGCCAGCCCCAGGGCCCTTGCTTAGGCTCACACTCCATAAACACTGAACAGACATCCCTCTGTGCCCAATTCTCCTGACCGTGTTCCTCTGGTCAGTTGGGGTGGGGATGGCCGTTCTGCAGAGACCCCCTTTCTGCCTTTGAGAGCACTTTCCACACACCACATCGGTCTGCGTGGAGTTCAGTCCACAGCATTAACGCTTGGGGAGGGGGTGTAGGGGGCATGTTCCCTCTTCCTTTCCAATCCCCTAGAGCCTTTGAATCCAGTCCCTTTGCTTGGCCACATCTCACACCGGTAGCAGCCTCCTCAAGGTCTCTCTCTCCAGGGGTCAGTGCCCCAATTCAGCCCCCATTCACGCAGCTGCACAGAACACACGGGAGCCCCCCCGCCACATGTGTCACACGCCAACACCGACTCTATGTATTAGTTCCTCTTTAACGAATGTGCTCGTATTCATGGCCATATACCTCATTCTTGAGTTTGGCCACCTGTACTTCTATCTGTTGTCATCAGCTTGGCCTCCTAGGGCAGGACCCTGGGATGGGGACAGCATCGCCCAGGCTGTTCTCTCCAGGCTGTTCTCTTCAGCACAGGGGGTTCTGCAGACAGAGCAGAGATGTGGCTGCCTATGTCTGGGCAGCTGCTGTGACACATGTCTGCTTCTCGCTGTGGGCAGCCAGGTGCGTGCCCAGGTTTCCAGATCTAGCCCAGGGCCCAGCCATACTTAGGAAATGCCCAGTTCCTATCTGCTGAATGTTGCATCTGCTCGAAAAATTCCAGACTTTGTTGGATTCCTCCCTTTTCGCTTTCCAGGTACACAGAAGAGAAAACCTCTGCGTGGTATTGGGGGGAAAAAAAAATCAACGCCCCCATTAAGTACGCTCAAACTCTGGATGCAGCTCCGTCACCTCTCAGTTATGCAGGAGCTCGGAGCCCTGTGCTGGGAACCCTGCCCCCTGCCTCACACCCCCTCTGTCTTCTCAAACTTACCTCCCATTTGCACCCCACTTGTGCACAGGAAGCCTGGTCCCCAGTCCACTCTGGTAGAGATGCTGGTGCAGGCAAGGCCCAGGTTGGCGACACTGATGTGGGACCCCAGTGTACGCATGCAGCGCCTGCCCTTGTCCATTCTCTTTTGGAAAAGCACTCAAAGCAGTGATCCCGTGCTCATGATTAAAACTAGTACAAGCAGGAAAGAATCCCACTCTCTCAGAATAATCTCACTTGAGACATGCAAAGCCTCCCTGAAGTAGGAAGGCCTTATCAGTAACCCATTTCACAGATGAGGATCCCACAGCCCAAAGAGGGCATGTTCCGATCTGAGAGGCACTGTTCAAGGGTGTGGCCACTGTGATGAGACCCAGAGGGTGGAAGACACATTAAAATAACAACTGCAGGGCGCCTGGATGGCTCAGTCATTAAGTGACTGCCTTCGGATCGGTTGTGATCCCAGAGTCCCAGGATCAAGCCCTGCATCGGGTTCTTCTCCCTCTCTCACTCCCCCTGCTTATATTCCCTCTCTCGCTGTGTCTCTGTCAAATAAATAAAAATCTTTAAAACAAATACAAACTGTAAGGCATTCAACACGTCCTAGACTAAAGTACCAACAACAGGGACATCTGGGCGTCTCCCTCGGTTAAACATCTGCCTTCGGCTCAGGTCATGATCTCCGGGTCCTGGGATCGAGCCCCACATTGGGCTCCCTGCTCAGCATGGAGTCTGTTTCTCCCTCTGCCTCTGCCGCTCCCCTCTCATGCACGCATGCTCTCTCTCAAATAAATAAAAGTCTTAAAATAAAATACCAACTATAAGGCATTCAAAATGTCCCCTACATTAGGCATTTCTGCATCCGTGAGGATTTTCCAACACCTTCTCAAACCCCAACAGCGTCCCCCCCCTCAGCTCTACCCCCCAGCAGCCCCACTTCCTACTCTTGGCTCAGCCACCTGGGACGTCCCAACAGAACGTCCTAGCCATTTCTCAAGCTACCCGCTGCGGTTGGATTTTCCACTTGACATTGTTAAGAGATCAAACTGTCTTTGTCAGTGTCATACACGGGCCTTTTCAGTTTCCTGCTGGCAGATTCAGGTTAGTTAAGCATTTTATGCATTACAGAAGTGATACTCCCAAGTTCCTCTCCCTACCCCAACTGGGGCCCTGTCTCCCCATGGTGAAGAGGTGCGCTTTATTAGATCTGCTCTTTGGGGAGCTAACTTGTAAAAACAGACACAACAGGACACACCCACGCACAGCAGACGCTTAGACAAAGGCCGGCTCCCAGGCAACTCAGGAGGAAGCCCTTCACGGGAGATCCTGCAGACTCACACACTTGACGACTCAGTCATCAATTGCCATAGAGAAGAAGAAAACAAATTGAGCTGAGCCTGGAAAGAATGTCCGTGAACTTGGAAAAGCACTTGCTGGAAACCGCCTGGGGGGTGCAGTGACCTCCCCCTGGAACCACCCAGGCCCCACCAGCTGGCGGCATACCAAGAGACTGCAGATCGCGCTGGGGGACAGCTGGCCCACCACATCCCTCCTTGCCTGCCCCTGCAGCAGCACAGACCCTCCTGGCAGAGTAGGAAAGTCATATCAAAGGTATTACAGCTTCTCCTTGGGAAACAGGGCCATCGGTTGACTTGTTCTGGTTCTGATGAAAGTGGTGGGGAGGGTGCAGAAGGCAGAGGACTCTTTAAAAGGGGAGCTCTCAGAGCCCCTCAAAGGCACAAGTCCACTGGCCCTGCTCTCTGATGCCAACTTTACAAACGTGGGCAAAGGGAGAGCCCATGAGAAGAGCTCCCCTGGGCTCCGGGGAGTGGGGGGGGCTCACCCCACAGCAGTATACACCATATCATCTCTAAATTGGGCTGTCCCTAATCTTAGTTACCAGGTCAACAGAAATCATCTCCAGGCTTCTGTTTAAGATGCTGTATCATTTTACGTTCCCTTTCTACCCAAACCTTACTGCAAAAGTAAAATTCTAGATGAACAGGATAACGGCAAACTTCACGAGGGATGCTCTTCTTGAGTTGAAAATTCACCACCACCAGCCCAGGCCGGGGGAGAAGTTTTCCGACAGATTCTGAGGTGGGGAGTCACAGCGTATTCTGCCCTTCACCCGCCCCCTCCCCATTAAATTATATGTAAAGATAAACTGCGGAGGCTTATTCTATGCGCTTTCTGGTTCCCTGTAAAACTTAGATGTTTTGGTACAAAAGAGAAGTAAACATTTCAGGAAATAAAAAATGCCTAGTATTGACAAGAGCCATGCAAAGGAACCTTCTAGTGAATGGCCTTCCATAAAGTGCTCTCAAGTCAATAAAATGCCCAAGTAAAGCTCAACAGAGGAGAAAGATCTGATTTCTAACAGCTAATTCTGAATGGAACTGTCAAGAAACACGCCCGACCAGTTAGTTAGTCAGAAGCCTGTGTGGTGACTTGTCACAAGTCACTCCTGGTCGGAGAAGGCCAGCGGGGGGCCGCCTTCTTGTGAGAGCCCTGGCGCCGTCCTCCCTGCAAATGCGCAGTGACAGGTGCACACGTTTGCGACCGAGCTATTCGCCGGGTGTCCCCTGGATCCTCAGCCCTAACAGACTCCCATCCCTGAGACCAAACGAAGGGACCCACTCTAGGAACCAGAGACAGAAGGGGCAGCAGGCCTGGTGCCTGATGCCCCACCACGTCCGCAATCTGTGACGGCTTCACAGCTGGTCTTTGAGAAATTCGTTGCATTTCAGCTTTTCTGGCTGGGGGAGGATCATTTCCCAGGATTGGACTGGGACGCAAGCAATCTGAGGGCTGCTACAGAGCATTTCTTGCAAGCGGCCTGGCAGATTTTCCAGACAGACGCCGCCTTGCTAGAGCTCAGAATGTCTCCCAAGCCCACCTTGACTAGAGAGCCTCTCCCGTGGGCCAGGCCAGGCGCTGGGCACTTTGACTCGATGCTCAGAGGCCCAGGAGGGCATGCCCTTTCTCTCTGCCTCCCACGGGGCCTGTGGGGGGGGGCACAGACTGGGAGGGTCAGGCACCCTCACACCCAGGCCGGCAAGGGCACAAGAGGAAGCAGTGAGCTCGCCTTTGTCATCCTTTCCCCTGTTTCTTTGTTCTCAATCTTCTAGATGGTTCAACATTTCCTCCATGGGGAGATAAGGTAGCTCACTCATTCATCCCTCCCTCCCTCTGCTTAACAAACCTTTCCAAAGTATGCACCGTGTTTAAAGCCAAGGAGGCTCTCCCACGGGGAGTAAGGAGCTTATACACTAATCAACTTTTTTATTTTTTAAAAGATTTTTATTTATTTATTTGACAAACAGAGAGAGATAGCGAGCACAAGCAGGGGGAGCAGCAGGCACGCAGACAGAGGGAAGGAGGCTTCCCGACGAGCAGGGAGCCCGATGTGGGGCTCGATCCCAGGACCCCGAATACGTGACCTGAGCGGAAGGCAGACACTTGACCGATGGAGCCACCCAGGCGCCCTGATGTGAACTGTCTTTAAAATAATAGTTGACTCCTGAAAAAGCACATGACCAGGGGTCTGAGAGCCCCACAGTGGGACCCAAGGTTGGCGTCAGAACTATAGCAAGTTGCACGCTACTGGAGGGTCGTGGGACTGGGACGGCAGGTTCTTCCAGACCTCTGCAGTGGCCTCCACCGCCAGGTGCACTGGGGATGCTGAGGGATGGCTACAATGCCAGGTGCTCCCGCTCCCTGTGCGGAGAGCCCCGATAGCGCCAATGACCTGGACTCACCAAGTCTAAATAGTCCTCTGACCTAGGAGAGGGCACGCACTCTTGGGGGAACTGGACATGTAGAACCCTGAACATCCAGTTGTTCAGACGGCAGCTGGCACTCCACATGGCTTTTCATAGTAAGAATGAGTTCACATTTGGGTTGGGTCTGATTTCTTCAACTGTGTGCTGCCCGACTGATGAAAAACATACCTTTCCCTGGGGACAATTCTACCTGGCAGGGGGGGGGGGGAGCCGGGGCGGGGGAGTCCCTGCAAGCCACACTCTGTCCTGGATTTGAGGGTCTGGCACGTACAACCTGCAGTGCCCAGGCTTTGCCTCCTGTCAAAACTAGAGAACCTTCCTCCCCGATCGTGTGGCCACAACACAGGCCAACAGTTCCTGAGTTAATTCCAAATCAATCACCAGCTGATTACTGGAAGTCTATGCACTTTTTTTCCACCAAGACCTAAAACTCTTTCCATTAAATATTTTACGATTCTGCCTTTAGCTAACTACAAAATAAAATAAGCTTTTGGCAATGTGGTATGACAAAGAACCAGTCTATTGGCAAAGAGAGGCAGATTGATTAATGGGTCCTAAGTAAAAGCACAAAATTAAAAGTGCCTAGTTTGGGCCTCACCATCTGAGGGCCACAGGTTCCAACACCCTGACACGGACTTCACAGATGCCGGGTTTTACTTCAAGTCTAGAATTCTATAACCAATGAGCCAGAGCTAGACAGACCTCCAGGAGATCATCTTCACGCAATACACCCATTTTAAAAGGAGGAAACTGAGGCACAGAGGTCATCCTTGGGTCTCTTTGCCTGTCTGAGTCTTGGTTTCCTTATCCTTAAACAGAGGAGGGTTAACAATAAACCTCACGTAGATGACTCAGGGTCCTCCCAGATCACAAAGGTGAGGAGGCCTCATCGGAAAGATCCTCCCCATAGGCCCGAGAGAAAAAAAGTGGGCCCTATCTCAAGCAAACAGATGTACAACCTGAACCCCAAACCCCAGCGATCCAAGCCTTCAAGAGTCTCATCCAGAAAAGAATTTTCTATTTAAAGCTTCTCTCCATTATGTTCATTTTTGGGTACATACTCCTCTACGGCGTTTACATTTTCATTTGGTTTACCCGAAATAAAAGTGTTACGTTTTTTAAAACCACATAAAACCATTTAAAAAAAAATTTTTTTTAATTCTTTTTAAGTAGGCGCCACACCCAAAGTTGGGCTCAAATTCATGACCCTGAGATCGAGAGTCACGAGCCCCACTGACTGAGCCGGCCACCATTTTTAAAACTGTTTGAATTTTTTACTGCATGTGTGAGTTAGTTTTTCACACAGACACACACAAACCAAAACAAACACAAAATTAGTCAATATTTTTTTAAAAAGCAAAGAAGGGGCGCCTGGGTGGCTCAGTTGGTTAAGCAACTGCCTTCAGCTCAGGTCATGATCCCGGAGTCCCGGATCGAGTCCCACATCGGGCTCCCTCTCTCCCTCCCCCTGCTTGTGTTCCCTCTCTCGCTGTGTTCCTCTCTGTCACATAAATAAATAAAATCTTTAAAAAAAAAAAAAAAGGAAAGGAAACAAAATTCCAAGGGCCCCTAAGAAACAGTAAGTACCAAGAAGGCAAGAGTTTTGTATGATACGTCTTCAGGGAATTCCCAGGTAACTAGGCCAACATTCTCTTTTATTTTCTGTACACATAAATGATAATACAATTTTGGAATAAATCAATAAAATCTATCTTTTAAGTAAGTTGCATGTATATTTTAACCCTGTAAGCGTGGGGTTCCCATGGCCCACAGACTCTTAACAGTAATAGAGGGAAGGCAAGAAGTGCTAATGGGATTTTTAGTTGTCTTAAAGCAAGAACGTGCTCAACTGCAATTAACTTCTGTCAGATGGCAGAGAACAGTAAGTGTGAAGGTGCCTGAAGTTAAGGCCCGGACATAGAGCGTGCAACACAATTGCTTCCGAGTAAATTGCCAGCGTGTGAGACTTTATAAGCAGACAGGTGCAAAGCTCTGGAGCACTCGACTTCAGGGGTGGGCCTGTGTGTTGGGCTCACGCTTGTGAGGAGCAAAAAGCCGGAGGCAGAGGGATGGTGTGTGCCTATGAGCCTACGAGTGGGTCTGCAGGGCTCCTACCCCTGGATGCAAGGGGGAAGACCAGCCTCCCAGGAGGAGGGAGGGGAGAGGGAGGAGGAAACGAGGGGGAGACCGTGGGGGGGTGCCATGGCTAATTTGCATCATCTAATGGCTAAGAGATTTTCAGAGTGCACTCCTAATGCACTCCCAAACAACTTGCTTTTCACCCCAGTCTGGTCCATGGGCTGTGGGGCTCCCGAGGGGCTCCCAACAGTGAGGAGCAGCAGGGGGACCCGACAGGAGAACAGCGAACAAAGCAGCCCACCTCGGGCTTCTCCGGGCTGTCACCACCACCCGCACAACATCACCCACAGTCACTGCTCTGTGGAAGGAAAGAATGAGCTTAACTCTGGGGAAAGGTAGGGCAGCAAAAAAAAGAAAAAAAAATCTCAGCGCGGGGCTGAAGGCCAGGGACTGGTTGCATGACTAGAAGGCTGAACGTGCAATTTCAAACCTGTGGGCGTGACTGGGTGTGTGAGTGCGTGTGAGGATGAGTGTGTATGAATGTGAGCAGTCGAGTGCATTGTGAGTGCGAATGCATGAAGGTGAATGAGTGTGATAACATATGAATATGAACACGAGGTGTCTGAGCGTGTGAGTGTGCATGTATGTGAGGCTTGTGAGTACACACGTATGAGCATGAACATGTGAGGGCAAGGGTGAACGTGTTTGAGTGTGAGCAGGTAAGCCTGAGCGTGTATAAGTGTGTGTGGGTGTGAGCGTGACTAGGTGGGGGTTTGAATATGAGCACATGCAGGTGGGGGTGTGAGTGTGGACGTGTGTGGTGGTATGTGAGTGTAAGCACACGTGAGCGTGGACGGGTGAGGCCATGCACACGTGCAGCGCAGCCCTCCACACAGGAGCAGGCTGTCAGAGAAGAGCAGGGGTGGTGGTCGGGGGTTGAGGGGCGCCTCAGCCCACCCTGCTCAGGTTGATGCATAAAGCACCAAGGTGAGGCACCCTAAGGCCGGTGGATCAAGATGTCTGGCCTTCTGGAGACAAAATATCAATTGTCAGGTAATCACTCTGTTTTTGACCCAATAAGCAGATGTTTTGGTGTCACATAAGGCTCTACTGTAACAATCTGTACAATAAAAAGAAAACGGCTTATCATGCAAGCGCTCAACCAACAGCTGAAAAGTCCCTAGGATCCCATAATTTCCAGATGGTTACCCACCCTTCCCCCACACCCGCACCCCGTCAGCCTCACGTGACTCAGCGAAGCTGGCGGGGGATTTTTCCCTGGCCCTACTCTCAGGGTGTCTCAAAACCTGGTAGAGGTGGGAGGGAGGCTGGGCAACAGGCAGGCCTCATTTCTTTTTTATTTGCATTTATTTTTAAACGCAAGGCTTGAACCCACGACCCTGAGATCAGGACCTGAGCTGACATCAAGAGCAGGTGGCTTCCCTGACTGAGCCCCCCACCCCCGAGCGCCCCACAGGCCTCATTTCTACCTGCGGACCTGTTAGCTACAGAACACCACTCAACCATCTGGCCTCTCAGTTGGCATCTCTCCGCTCAGTTGGCATCTCTCCGGCAAATGAAACAACAAAAAAATTAGCACCTGTCCTTATTGTTCTTCCCTTTAACTGACTTCCAGACAACGGCCCTTTCAAAGGTTGGGACACAGAAGCTGTTTTGAGAGACAGCCAATAGAAGCTGCTAATCCACCCCTAGAAAGGCCGAATGGGAAGCTGGAGAACAAGTGAAAGTCCCTTGGGCTGTGCCAGCGACGTGTCGGGGTTTTAAAAGCAAACGGGAGGAGTGGAACTGAGGACCATCGTCTGCAGCACGCCTGTAATTGCGGGCACGAAGGCAGAGACGTGAGCCACGCCTGCATGGAGAAGACTGTCCATCCCTTCCCAGGTGCACCGTTCCTCCCCCCAAGCCGGGGTGCCTGTGCCCACAGCCCTGTGCCGTCACAAAACACCGGGCTGAACGGGGCCAGATTTTGCATACACATTTGCCTCCCCTCCATCGGCAGAAGGCAGAGTCTCATAAAAAGGAATGCTCGGTCTTACAAAATTCAGACTGTGATTACTTAAGTGGAAGTCCGAGAGGGACAGGCTTTCAGGTTCAAAATACCTTCGAGAAGCATGCTAAGTAGAAATATAAAGTTCTGAGAGACGGTAGTTGGAGTTACTGCCGTATGATGACTAGTATTTGATACTCAAGATGAAGTCAGAAGGCTACCTGCTACAAGAAAATGCAGACTTTCCTCCAGCACAGGACCAGAACCCCTCCCCTTGCACGCTGAGCTAGGAAATTCCCCATACTCTGGAAAAGTAAGAGAAAGTCCAGACCTTTTCAGAAGTGCTAGCTTCAACTCTTAACGTCTTCCGTAAGACACTCTGATCCTCCTAACAGTGAAAACAGCCTGGGACTTAGATTAACTATGTGACAAAAATAAAATTCCATCTCCTGCCACAGAACAAGATGTCAGTAGGCTCTGGGTCCTGAGATCGAGCCCCACGTGGGGCTCCCTGCTCAGTGGGGAGTCTGCTTCTCCTTCTGCTCTTACCCCTGCTCCTGCTCTCTCAAGTAAATAAATAAAAAGTCTTAAAACAAATGCCCTTGAAAACATACCTGAAATGTACCTACACCAGCCAATAAGCACATACATTAGGAACTCTCTACCCTAGAGGAATCACCCAGTGCCTAGCTCAGGCAATATAATCCAATATAACATTCTGTTATTTTTTAAAAATTGCGCAGCTCAACAAATGGTTTTTGTTTTAGTTCATACCATCAAACTGTACCTAAGGCACATGGATCCCACAAATACTGCGCTGTCCTGACTTAACCACTGAAGGCCAGCTGGTTCTTCACCCAGGACATCTGACCCAATACAGACCCGGGGTTTCAGAGCCCCAAATCACCTGGCTCATTTTCCTGGCCTATGAGTAGAAGCCCAGGTAATTCTATGACCTTTGTCAGTTTTCCTCTGCCCAAAGGTATCACAGAATTAACTGTTTCACCTGATCAGATGAAAGCTGTACTCAGCAGCCCTGTTCATTATCTTCGGGGACTCATCAGGGAATTTCTGGTCATGTTCATGAATATTGTCTCCCCGAGAAGGGAGTGGTGACCTGCCAGAAAGGTACCTTATATACTGTTTTTTAAGATGTACGTGGAAGTGGCAAGTGAAGTGACTGACTCACGGTCCGAACTACAGAGGACATGGCTGGGGCCCAGGCACCTCTCCAGCAAACACACCTGGAGACGATGGATGGTTAAGCTGTAATTGCCCCAGGGCCCTGGTCGGAGTCTTTGCGACTCAAAAGAAAGTCACAACAACAGGGGTGTGCAAATGAGTTGAAGGAAAAATCTCAAGATACTTACAACTCTGGGTTTCTGCTGGTCCAGAGTGTGCAGGAAGGCGGAATTGGGGTCCAAGCAGCGCTCAGGGTCACTGGAGATGTCCTCCTCCGAGTCCTCATAGGAGGAGAAGCCGGTGGAGGAGGCGGATGAAGAGGACAATTTCCTCAGGGGCAGGCTAGGCCGAGGGCTCCCCTGTGACTCCTCCAAGGTCCCATCCTCCTGGGCACCCACGTCTGTGATAATAACTGCCGGTACACTTCTGGGGCTGCAGGCCTCTCTCAGGGAAGTCTTATCCTCCTGAGCTGGGGAGAGCAGCTCCAGGCTGGGTTGGGTGGCACTGTCCTGCTGGGGGCTTCCCCAAGAGCCCTCCGACTGCACCCCTGTGCCGCACGTCCAGGCCAGCTGGGCTGCCTCCACGCGGCCAGGCCAAGCCCTAGAGCTTCCTGGCTGCACCCCCAGTCTCTCCCCAGGAAGGCACAGAGGTTTTTTCAGATCTTTCACAGCTTCCCAGGAATGCAAAGGCTCCAGGATCCTGCCAGAAGGAATTCCTGCCTCCACCTCCCATGTCCCTGGCTGTGCTGAGCTGCTGCCCCCAAGCAAGCCCAGCGTCACGGTTGGAGACCCTTCATCCACTCCCCTGGATAGCTGCGGAGGCTCCCCGACCACCACCGGGGCCCCACCCTGGCTCACCTCAGGGTTTATGGAGCCCCGGTCTGGGGGTGGCCTGACCCGGCTGGGAGCTTCAGAAAGTTCCAAGCTTTGTGCATTCACAGTCCTGTCCTCTGGCCTTCTGGCCTCAGGTGCCCCAGGGCCCCACAAGCCACCTGTTGGATCTCCTTTCTCCACCTTCCCAGGGGGCTCTGGGCTGCAGGGCCCGCCCCTCTCTGGGGCTGGGCTTGTCTGGATACCCAAAGGCTGCTGCTGTCTCTGCACCAGAGACTCCCCTGGGTGCACACCCCCCAGCTCACAGGCCCCTTCAGGCCGATCAATGAGGCCAGGATCGTGTGGATGGTGTGGCCCACTGGATGTGGCTCTCGCTGTCCCCTCTGTTGCCATCCCTAAGTTCACGCTGAGCTGCTCCAATGGTGAAGCTTCACAGCTGCCTGTTGCGGGAGACGGAGAGACCCTCTCGTCAATTTCCACAGCTCTGGGTGAGCCACAGTGGGATCTGGCCGGGGTCCTCTTCTCCATCCTTGCAGAAGCCGCTGCACCCTGAGCCCCTGGTGCTGACTGGGAGGCCAGGCCAGGGAAAAGTGCCACTCCCTCGTCGCCCTCTGAGAGGCACATGCCCGGCGCCCTTCCCCTCCAGCGGGAGGAGCCGGCCTCTGCAGTCTCTGGGCCTTGCTCTCCCCACGACTTTGTCCTCCGTTCCTCGCTCTGAGCCAGGGTCCTCCCTGGGGGCTGACTGCTGCTGCGGAGGGGGCATGGGGACGGTGAACGAGCCCTACCCAGGCGCGGGCTGCGGGGCGCTTGGACCGCCGAGCTCTGCGCCTGGATGTGCGCCTCGAACATGCCCACTTTCTGGTTCACCTGCACATTCTGCAACTCGCGCTGTAGGATTCGCAGCTTCCTCTGGGCTTCCTCTGGCCCCGGAGAGGAGAGGGAACCGGCAGTCACCACCTGCTGCCCGTCCCCTCGCGGGCGGCCCGCCCAACTCGGGCTGCCCACGCTGCCGCCGCTCAGCCTGCTCCGGCCGCTCTGCCAGCTCCCGGGCTCCTCGGGCGACAACGACTCGGCTGGGGGGAAGAGGAAAGAGGCGCCTCTCCCGGGGCTGAAAACGCTGCCGGGGCTCAGCACCGCCCTCCCCCGCGGCGGGGGCGTCTCGCTGCTGTTGGGCCGGGGGCCGCCGCTCTTCACCTGCTCCGCGCTATTCATGATCACCAGGCTGTTGAGGGCATAGCAGTACATAGCCATAGTACTGGGTCCGCCGCGCTGCCCGCCGCCGCGGCTCCCGAGCGGGCTCCGTCGCCGGCACCTCCTCCTCGCACGGCTCCCGGGTCAGCCCCGGAGGCCCGGCGGCCGAGGCTGGGCGCGCCGAGGCGGGGGCATGGCCTGGGCTGCGGGCGGGCGGGCAACACCGAGGGCTCAGCCCCGGCACAAAGCTCCATAAACGACGGCGCCGCTGTGGAGACACAGGGAGAAAAGTCAGGACCCCGGAGGGCGGGAGAGAGGGGGGATGGGGGCGGGGCGGGACGGGCAGCCCGCGGACGTCGGTTCCGTCGGTGGGGAGCGTGCCATTGGACGTCTCAGCCACCGGGAGTGCGCGGCTCTGCGCGGACACCAGCCCAGCTGCGGGTGTGCGTTTCCCGAGTGCGCCACCACCCCTCATCCCAAGATGTGATGCGCTTGGAAGACCCTGCAAGGTCCAAATTCTAAGATTCCTCCCTAGGGCCATGCGGGCGGGCGGGGGCCCATGTAGGGCTCCTCGGTTCCTAAGTGGGCTGCATGCGGGCGCAGCTGACTCGGATCTCCCCGGGGGTGCGGACAGCCCATCCACCATCTGCGGGTCTCCTCCGGCCGACCAAACCCTGCTTTAAGTGGGAGGAAGGGAAGCCCACCCCTGGGCCCCAGCATCTGCCGCTCCACCCTTTCTGGCCTCAGGGACCCACGGGCGGAGGTGGGGGGGAACCTGAGCAGGACCTGCCTCCTCAGCCGCTACCTGCGACCGGGCCCTTTACCTCCCCGACCCCGGGCTGCGGGCTGGGTCCCTCCGCCTACGAAGGCCTGAGTGCTCTGCCGGGCCAACGCGGAGGCATTTTTCAGCACTGGCCTTGCCGCTTGCCCCCAAACAAGTGTGTTTTGTGAGTGTGGGCGCGCCTGCGCGCGCCCGGGGCCGAGGCGCTGCACGTCCCCTGTACCGGAACCAATACTCGCCGCACCCCGTAGTCGCCCCCCGCGGAGCCGTGTGTGTGTACGCGCGCGCCCAGGGAATCAGCGGAGCCGTGGGGGTGGGTGTGTGTGTGTGTGTGTGTGTGTACGCGCGCGCCCAGGGAATCAGCTCTCTGCACGCCCGCCCTATGCCTGAGGACGCGGCTGCCTCTGCGACTCCGAGACCCGCGCCCACTCGGAGGCACCCGGGGGGCCACCCGCCTGCAGCCCGGCTCCGCACCCCGCCCGGACCCGCGCTCCGAACGCCGGGCTCGTCCGCATCCTGGGCAGCCTCGCCTGGTGCAGCCCAGCGGCCCCGCTACCCCGACCCGGGACGCCCCGCGCGCGCGGGGTAGGCGGCGGGGTCGGCGGCTCGGAAGGCGAGCGGGAGGGGCGCCCCGAACCCGTCCCTCCTCCCCTCCCCGCGCCTCGGCTCCAGCTGCCCTCCCAGCTCACACTCCGTCCGCGTCCCCGCTGCCCACCTCTGCGCCTTTCCAGAACCCGGAACGCCCAGGTTGGCTCCGCGGCCGGGGAGGGGAGAGAGTGCTCGGAAGCGAGAGCCATGAAAGAGCCGCCAAACTTACCTGCAATTTCTCAGCTGCCCGGACCCCAGCAGACTATACGGCCCAGGGACGCGACCTCGTAGGAACAAGATGGCTTGAGAAGTGAAAAAACTCAGGCTCGACCTCCCTAGCGAGTTATGGA
>PITA01009961.1:36365-74522 GCA_004023965.1 Spilogale gracilis
TTTTTTTTTTTTCTATTGCTTGGCAAGCCCGAGGGAGGGAAACACTTAAAAAAAAGTTTCCATTGTTAGCTAACAACAACAACAAAAAAAAGCCTTTTAACTTCTGCGGGTTAAAGATATACGATCCATTTTCCACCCCTTCCCCAGAGCCTTGCTGATGTCTTGCTTATTTTTGAATAAAGTTTTCAGTGTGCATTTAAGCAAAGCAAATCGTGCTTTTAGCATTAAAGACTAGCTCAAATCCTTTATCAGCGGTGTGATGTGTGTACACAAATATGCAAATTCGAAAAAGGTCCTTTGTGGGCGCTTCCTTGCAACGCTGCAGAAATTAAATGCATCGCTGCAGAAATTAAATGCATCGCATAGTATTTTGGAAGCTTGCTGGGCTGTTAGCTGTTGATGGTTTTGCAGAGCAATTGCCATAGTCGCACAAACATGCGCCGACCTTTCGCGCTTATCTGTTACTAAATGGGCACAGCAAATATGACATTGGCATAGTTTTGCATGTAATGCTCAGTTATTTTCAGAAAAAGGATAGTCCGGAAACTAAGAAAGCCTGAGGCCCTTTGCACAGTCTCTTGTAGCTGGATCTTGCTTGTTGATGGAACTGTACTGTTCCAGTGAGCAAAACAACCTGCTGCTCCATCAGGGAAAGACTCATGTCAAATCTGAAACCAAGAGATCTTTTAGCTAAGAACTTCTGGAAATCAGACACTTTTGAGTCCTTTCTAATTTTTTTCCAAATATACCGTGAAAGTATTGAGCCTAGTTACTCTCCAACGCACAGTGGGGCTAAATAAAAGGAGCCTAGACTGTATTCAGGTGTTGATCTCAAATCTGGGCAGTTGCTAAGGCAGAGATGCCAGGCCAAGCCTTGATCCTAATTTGGTTCCCTAGTGGCAAGAAAGAGGAGCTGTCGGTTTCTAGGAGACCCATTCTATGGACTTCATTCCTGACTGTTCTATAAGAAGCAACCCTCTCATGTCTTTTGTCATGGTGGAAGTGACTGGAGGACCTAGCAATGCACACAGTGAACATGGAAATTTAGCTTCCCAGTCCCTGGGAAATCTCATTGTCACATCATGGCTAGATATCATCAGTCTTTCCCAGAACTGAAAAATTCGGGCTCCCGGGACCTACAATTAGCCTGAAGAATTTTTGCTTGAAAGGGAGCCGGCAGCTAGTAAGGGGCGGCATGCCGGAGGAATTCCTGCTTTGGGCCGAAGGTAGAGCCAGATAACAATTCTTCCAGTCCAAAATTCTAACTGCCCTACCAAGAGCATGACAGATTGGGGAAAAGATGGAGCAAAACCCATATCTGGAAGTTGACATGGTTGGCTTGCTTCCTAAAGCAGAATCTAGTTGTCTTCCAGGATTTTAAATGAAAATAGGGGAGAAAAAAATTACACAGCACTTCTTAGTAGTCAGGTACTGTTCACGTTGTAATCTTCAGAACAACCCTGAGAGCTAGATACTATGATTATCCCCATTTTACAGATTAAGAAATAAGGCACAGTAATCTCCCAAATCCCAAAGGCTTGGATTCAAACCTGTGCAGTCTGAATCTAGCATTCATGCTTGTGACTATTTCTTCATATTGATACCTACAACCATAGGAAACGGTAAGGAAATTTTCCCTAGCAATCTGGGGTTTTCATCTTCCCACTTTTGAAATGGAATTTTAAAAATCATAGCTATGAAACTAAGAACAGAAAACCCTACAACTAACATCATACTTAATGGTGAAGAGCTGAACACTGGCCCCATAGGATCAGGAGGAGGTAAGGATGTCTGCCCTTGCCACTCCTATTCAATATAGTACTGGGAGTCCTTGTCAGAGCAGTTCAATGGGAAACAGAAATAAAAGGTTTCCAGATTGGAAAGAAAGAAGCAAAGCTCTATTTATAGTTGATACGATGATTATCGATGCAGAAAATCCTATGGAGTTCACAACAAAACTCTTGGTGAGGTTAGCAAGTGTATTAGTTTGCTAGGGCTGTGGTGACAAAGTGCCAGGGCTCGAATGGTGTAAACGAACATACTGGTTCACAATTCTGGAGACAAGAAGGCTGAGATCAGGGTGGTGGCAGGTCTGGCTTCTTCTGAGGCCTCCTTCCTTGGTCATCCTTCACTTGTGTCCGTGTCCCACTCTCACTTCTGATGAGGATACCCATCATATTGGATCAGGGCCCACCTGACTTTAACTAAATTACCTCTTTAAAGACCCTATCTCCAAATACAGCGACATTCTGAGGTACGAGGAATTAGAAGGTCGACACATAAATTTTGAGGGCACATAATTCAGCCCATAACAGCCAGGTTGTGGGATACAAGATTAATAGACCAAAATCAATTGGAGGTCTATAGATCAGCCATGAATCAGAACAATCAGAAATCAAAAAAAATTTTTTAAAGATTTTATTTATTTATTTATTTGAGAGAGAGAGAAAGATCACAAGCAGGCAGAGAGAGGAGGAAGCAGACTCTCTGCTGAGCAGAGAGCCCGTGCCGGCCTTGAGCCCAGGACGATGGGATCACGACCTGAGTCGAAGGCAGAGGCTTTTTTTTTTTTTTAAAGATTTTATTTATTTGACAGAGAGAAACACAGCCAGAGAAGGAACACAAGCAGGGGGAGTGAGAGAGGGAGAAGCAGGCCTCCCGCCGAGCAGGGAACCAGATGTGGGACTCGATGTGGGACTCGATGTGGGACTCGATGTGGGACTCGATGTGGGACTCGATCCGGGATCTCCGGGATCATGACCTGAGCCGAAGGCAGTCGCTTAACCAACTGAGCCACCCAGGCGCCCCTGAAGGCAGAGGCTTTAACCCACTGAGCCACCCAGGTGCCCAGAAATCAAAATTTAAACGAATAATATTTATAGCATCAGGAACCATGAAATACACAAGCGTCACCATGACAGAAGGGGTATAAGACAGTAGAATGAAACTTACAGAACACCAAGGATGAAATTCAAATGGAAAGATACCCCAGGGGCATGAACCAGAAGACTTGGGATTTTTACCACATCAGCTTTTCCCAAAATAGTCTACAGAATCAGTGCAATCCTGATCAATACCATTCCCAAAGGTTTTTATTGTTGTAGAAACCAACAAGCTGATTTTAGGTTTCTAGGTTTCAGAGGGAAATACTGAAGGATCTGGATTCAACCAAACTGCTTTGAAAAAGACCAAAGTGAAAGGACTACCATTCTGCTATTATTATTACTATAAAACTGTAATTACGGGGCGCCTGGGTGGCTCAGTTGGTTGAGCAACTGCCTTCAGCTCAGGTCATGATCCTGGAGACCCGGGATGGAGCCCCACATTGGGCTTTCTGCTCGGCGGGAAGCCTGCTTCTCCCTTTCTCACTCCCTCTGCTTGTGTTCCCTCTCTCGCTGTGTTTCTCTCTGTCAAATAAATAAATAAAATCTTAAAAAAAAAACCCCAAAACTGTAATTACTAAGACAGCGCGATATTGGCATGAAGTCCAGAAATACACAGGTATGTATAGAGAGGACTGATTTTTGATACAGGCGCGCAAAAATGTAGAAAAGGATCTCTTGGCAAATAAGAATGTACCAACCAGATATCTATATGAAATTCAATCCATATCTTGTACCATACAAAAATTGATTATAAATGACTCATAGGTCTGAGTGGAAAGCCTAAAATCATAAAACTTTTATAAGGAAACATTAAGAGAAAATCTTTGGGACCTTCAGTGGAACAAATATTTCTTAGATATGACACCAAATAATGATCCTCAAAAAAAAAAAGTTGATAGATTGGACTGCATTAAAATTAGATGCTCTTCTGAAACCAATGAAAAGACAAGCTACGAACAATGAGACAATATATGCAAAGTGTATATTTGAAGATTTGTTTATTTATTTGAGAGAGAGAAAGAGACAGAATGAGGAGGGAAAAGGGCAGAGGGCGAGAGAATCCCCAAGCAGACTTCCTGCTTAGAGCAGAGCCCAGCCAGGAGCTCCATCCCTGGATCCTGAAGTCATGACCTGAGCTGAAACTGAGAGCCAGGGGCTCAACTGACTGAGCCACCCAGATGCCCCACAAAGTATACACTTTGATTAAAAACATAGTATCTAGACTATATAAAGAACTCTTTAAACGTACCTGGTGATGACGTAGGGGAAATGAGTTCTCATACGCTGCTAGTGGGAATATCAATGACATTGCCCCTTTGGAAAACAGCTGGACAGTTTCTTAAAAAGCTAAACATAGAGGGTCGCCTGGGTGGCTCAGTCAGTTAAGCCTCTGGGTCTTGATCACAGCTCAGGTCAAAACCTTGGGGTTGTGAGATTGAGCCGTGCGTCCGGCTCAGGGCTCAGCGAACAGTCGGTTGAGAGTGTCTGTCTGTCTGTCTGTCTGTCTGTCTCTCTCTCTCCCCCTCAGCCTTTACCCCCACCCCCGACTTGCTTGGGCACACACACACTCTCTCTCTCTCTCAAAATAAATAAAACCTTAAAAAAAAAAGCGCATATAGGCATATAAAGGGTGTATTCACAGCAGCTTTATATGGATTGGCCAAAAAATGAGAAACAGCCCAAACGTCCACCAACAAGTGACTGGATGAACAGATTGTGGTACATCTATGCAGGGAATCCTACTTGTCAACAAAAAGAAAAAAACCATCAACAGCCATGCAGCATGGATGAGTCTCAACATGGTCATGTGAGTGAAAGAAGCTAGACAAAACAGAGCACTCTCTGTGCAATTCCATCTGTAGAAAATTCTAGAAAACACTGGCAAATCTACAGTAATAGCAGATTGTTGGCTGCCCGAGAGTAGAAGGTTGTGGGAGGGCGGGAGATGGGGAGGAAAGAGGGGTGCAAGGAAACTTTGGGAGGTGATGCCAAGTTCCCCATCTTGGTTGCAGGGGTGATTTCATAAGTGAAAACTGTCAAATCATACAGTGGTAAATATGTGCACTTGATGGCATGTGAATTAAAACTCAACAGTATGGTTCTTCAAAAACATCCAGCCTTCCAAGGTCCAGCCTTCCAAGAGGCTGTTACAGACCCTGTTCTAGTGTCAAGCACAGTGTTAGGCACAAAATATCCCCTGCATGTGAAATAGTCAACCTCCGTTCAGTGATGCTCTCATAAAATTTTATGGACTAACTGCCACGAGCCACCTGCACCGTCAATCAGGTGATTTCCCTCTGCAAGGCACGGAACACTGACCTTCCCACAAAGTGTGAGGAGTTTGCATGGGGCAGCAGTTTCTCCATCCTGCTTGTTTGCCATTCTTTGTATGGAATGCTTGACATTTAAAAACCATGTCTGGTATATAGCAAAATGCTTTTGTTTCTACTTACCATCATTAAAAATAGCTTAATCTTAGATATCCTGCAGCTCTGTGGAGGAGATTGTTGAGGTTTTTAAATGGTTAAATAAAGGGCATAATATAAGAAATAAAACTATACTAACAAGAACATTGCCATGCACACAAAGGATCCATAAATAAAGAGTTCTGTACCCAGTCATAGAAAAGAGGCTTGAGCAAGCGCTTTTTACCTTTGCAAAATAAGTTATATTTCTCCTTGATGCCAGACAGACTAACTTTTGGTCATTGTATTAATGATGTAGCTAAAACTTTGTACACAACTCATCCAAGCCTTTCAATTGCCTTCTTGTTTGTAAGACCTGCTTAAAAAAACACCATGTCATTAGTCTACCCTTTATTGTCTAGGCACCAAATGTAAGAAACTGTAAAAAAACCTCAATGAATGACATGTCCTTGGTTTGGTTTAAGGAGTTGACTCTAAATTGTAGATAGGTGCACCTGCAAAAACATGTTCTACTGATTAGAGCGCTGTTTCATAAAAGCACTATGTTTCTCTAACAAAGACACTGTATAATCAAAAATCACTCTCTTTAAAAAAATTTTTCCTTCATTAGAACCTTTAACTTGTTGCCTATAAATAAAGAGCCCAGGGGCGCCTGGGTGGCTTAGAGGGTTAAGCCTCTGCCTTCGGCTCAGGTCATGATATCAAGGTCCTGGGATCAAGCCCCACATCAGGCTTTCTGCTCAGCAGAGTGCCTCCTTCCTCCTCTTTCTCTGCCTGCCTCTGCCTATGTGTGATCTCTCTGTCTGTTAAATAAATAAATAAAATCTTAAAAAAAAAAAAAAAGAGCCCTGAGAACAATGTTTTCAGGAGATCCCCACACAACTCTTCGAGTCTGGTCTCTTCATTTGGAATCACCAACGCCGTCCCCACCTTCTGGACCCTGACTGTTGCTGGGGCTGGCTCCCAGCAACTAACTCTAAAGTCCACTTCCCCCTCATCTACAACTCTGTAAAATTATTTGATGCACTGTGTAGTAATCTCCCCACCTTTGTTGTCTTCCAGATAGTAAACTCTTCAAGGAAAGGGGCCCCCATCTATGTATCTCTCCTCCTCTTAGTTTTCAATCCCACACAGAGTCTATCTATATGTGTTTATTAAATCAAAACAATAGATCAGTCAAGGAGTCAATCAAATCACTGTTCAAAAAACTCCAAAAACACAACAAAACAAAACAAATAAACAAAACCAAGGAATGAGCGCCACCAGGAAAGTGGCCCCCTTCCTACTGTGGGAACAGGCAGGGGGCGAGTCCTCCCTTTACTTGTACTCCTTGCTTGAAATCTTAGTTTCTCAAAAGGCCATTAGCTCAAGGCATGGCCAGGGCTGAGCTGTGCCCCAAGAGACGTCACTGCACCTCTCCCATCCACCACAGGCTGAATATGGCCAAGGCCACACACAAGGAAGTATCCTCATGCACCTTTCACCCCCACCCTGGCCCTCTGGAAACTTCTTCACTTTTCCCTCACTTTCCCCTTGATCTGGGTAAAGCAGTCAATGATTCATCCATTCCTTCGTGTATTGGCCTGTTGACCGTGAACTATGCATCAGTCCTGTGGGTTCCTAGGGATGGGGTGGTGAGGCCCCTCCCCGCCCCCAGTCCAAGGGGAAACTCATGAGCCCATCGAGAGCAGGCTGTACCCTCCTGGGGGTTGCTGCCAAGGAGGGGTGGGGAAGGTAGCTTGATTAGTTTGAATGATTGATGTCTGCAACTCAGGCAATGAGAACAAACAAAGGATTTTTTAAGTCTCTTAAATCCAGGTGTTCCGAGTTGGGCTGGGAAGGGGAAACCTCGCCGATTGGAAACACTCCTTCAGTATAGCACAAAATAACATACACGTGTCCTCCATCCCTGGGTGGACACTGAAACATTGCATTCTTTTCGAACTGACTCCTTCACCTCTTGGATAACAGATTTCTGTGCAGCTGGCCTGGCTCTGACCCAAGCCCAGAGACCCCAGAGCCATTGATCAGCCATTATCTGATTTGTTGGTTTTTCTATACATATATTTATTTCACAGTCTGGAATCAACTATGAACTGATAAGAGAGAGATTGAAAAGATGTGCTCCCGCTTTTCATGTCTAGATGTGAACTTGGTCAACTCCAACCCTCATTTTGAAATGTGGTGTTAAAAGCTTATTTAAATTGAAACTGAGTCATTTGTTGTTGGTTTCAGATATTGGCTGCACGATTTACACTGCACACACCCCTTCTCCAGGGATCACCTTCCACATGCCGGGGCCTGTCTGTGACTTGAGGTTGCTCTTTTGTAATTTGTAAGTTTAAATGGGGAAGGGGTCAGGAACAGTACCTACACCATTCCCTGGCCTCCTTCTCTGGGTAACTTGATTTGTGTGACATCTGTGTCCCCTCACCACCTGGGACAAGAATAAGTGGTGAGAAAAAAATTTTTTAAGATTCTGTTTTTAATGTCTACACTTCCCAGAGCAATCTATACTTTCAATGCCATCTCGATCAAAATTTCACCAACAGTCTTCAAAGTGCTGGAACAAACAATCCTAAAATTTATATGGACCCAAAAAAGACCCCAAATTGCTAAGGAAATGTTGAAAAAGAAAAACAAAACTGGGGGCATCATGTTACCTGATTTCAAGCTTTATTACAAAGCTGTGATCACTAAGACAGCATGATACTGGCACAAAAACAGACACATAGACCAATAGAACAGAGTAGAGAATCCAGATATGGACCCACAGATCTATGGTCAAATCATCTTCGACAAAGCAGGAACAAACATCCAGTGGAAAAAAGACAGTCTCTCCAATAAATGGTGCTGGCAAAATTGGACAGCTACATATAGAAGAATGAAACTAGACCATTCTCTTACACCACACACAAAGGAAAACTCAAAATGGATGAAAGATCTCAATGTGAGGCAGGAATCCATCAAAATTCTAGAGGAGAATAAAGACAGTAACCTCTTTGACATCGGCCACAGCAACTTCTTTCAAGACATGTCTCCAAAGGCAAAGGAAACAAAAGCGAAAGTGAACTTTTGGGACTTCATCAAAATAAAAAGCTTCTGCACAGCAAAGGAAACAGTCAACAAAACAAAGAGGCAACCCACGGAATGGGAGAGGATATTTGCAAATGACACTACAGACAAAGGGCTGATATCCAAGATCTATAAAGAACTCCTCAAACTCAACAACCAAAAAAAAAAAAAAAAAAAAAAAAAAAAAAAAAAAAAAAAAAAAAAAAAAAAAGATGATCACATCAAAAAATGGGCAGGAGATATGAAGAGGCACTTCTCCATAGAAGACATACAAATGCCTAACAGACACATGAAAAAAATGTTCGTCATCACTAGCCTTTAGGGAAATTCAAATCAAAAGCACACTGAGACATGACCTTACACGAGTCAGAATGGCCAAAATTAACAAGTCAGGAAACAACAAGTGTTGGAGAGGCTGCGGAGAAAGGGGAACCCTCTTACACTGTTGGTGGGAATGCAAGCTGGTGCAGCCGTTTTGGAAAACTGTGGAGATTCCTTAAAAAATTAAAAATAGAGCTACCCTATGACCCTGCAATTGCACTTCTGGGTATATACCCCAAAGATACAGATGTAGTGAAAAGAAGGGCCATATGTACCCCAATGTTCATTGCAGCAATGGCCACAATTGCCAAACTGTGGGAAGAGCCACGGTACCCTTCAACAGATGAATGGATATGGTCCATATATACAATGGAATATTCCACCCCCATCAGAAAGGATGAATATCCAACTTTTGTAGCAACATGGACTGGATTGGAGGAGATTATGCTGAGTGAAATGAGCCAAGCGGAGAAAGTCAAATATCATATGGTTTCACTTACTTGTGGAGCATAAGGAGTAACATGGAGGACAGTAGGTGAAGGAAAGGAAATGGGAAGTGGATAAATTGGGGAGAGAGACGAAACATGAGAGGCTTTGGACTCAGAAACAAACTGAGGGTCTTGGAGGGAGGGATGGGTGAGCCTGGTGGTGGGTACTGAGGGCAAGTATTGCATGGAGCACTGGGTGTGGGGCATAAACAATGAATCCTGGAACACTGAAAAAATAAAATAATGTTATAAAAAATAAATAAAATATTTAAAAAGAAAGAAAGAAAGAAAGAAAGAAAGAAAGAGAGAAAGGAAGAAAAGATTCTGTTTTTAAGTCATCTCTACCCTCAACGTGGGGCTTGAACCCAGGACCCTGAGATCAGGAGTCACACGCTCCACTGAGCCAGCGAAACGGCCCCTTCCATGAAATTGAGAAGCATTTTTCTCTGTGATTCGGACACTAAGGCTTGGTGGTCACCATCAGCAAGCCCTGGAGAGCCAGAGAGGGCCTTTGAGTCAAGCCTGTCAGATCATTTAGCATTTTAGGGACAGGAAGGAAGTACAGTTTACACGCTGGGTCTTTAAGAATGACGTCTCAGAAGAGGTCACTGTGTGATATTCTTACACAGAGTAAGTGGCTTTCTTCAGCAGAAAGAGGAAGTCTTTTGGGTCCTCGGCCTGTCCCTCACAGTGAAGGGACCCTATCAGCAACGTGAGATCTATCTCCGGCGATTGCTGACCTCCTGGCATTCACGCTTCACGCGTCTTCAGAGCTGGTCCTGTGGGCCAACTACTGCAGTTGGCTTCGCGGTCCTTGGACCTGCGAGAGCCTCCCTTGGGCCTTGGGTATGCCCTGTGTTTACTCATCAAGCCGTGCTTTCCAGGCAGAAAGAGGGGGGACAAAAAGGACATGAAGAAGGAGTTCTGCAGAGAGAACTCAGACTAGAAAGGGGGCCGAGCTTAAAAATGATCATAATTCAGTGTGACCCGTGGCATGAGGGCATTCAAGGCGCAAGGAGAACACATCGGCGGGCTGACCTTGGGCTCGGGGTGCTGGGGGTGGGGTGGGATGGGGAGGGTGGGAGGGACTGGAGCCCAGGTCAGGGGCTGCTCAGCGGCAGTGCCCGGAAGAGCCTGGCCCAGCAGTTTGGCTGAACCTAGCCGGGACGTTCCTTGATTGCTAGGTGACATAGTTTGGATTTTTATTTAAAATGATAGGGAGTCACCAAACCTAAAGAGGAGAGTGTCACAAATAAATCAGCATTTCTGAATGATCTCTCTGAGGCAATGTGGGGGACGTGTTGGAGGGGGAGAGTCAGAGACCTGTCCTTCGGGGTGCCTGTGTTCCTGCTGGGCAGGCACCCCTGAAGGCTCCAGGGACACCACGCCTGCCTCTCCGTGGCTGGCAGCCGATTGCCTATTGTAACAAGCCACCAGAAACACAGGGGCTTAAAACAACACGGGTCTGTGACCCGTCCTCTGCCTGGCCACTTGCTTTAACAAGGCCAGCTACCAGGACAGTCCAAGGAGTGACGGCCCAGCCGCTGCTGGGTTCCGGCAGAGAAGCAAGACCCAGGTCCCACCCACACCGAGGGGAGGGGAAGACAAGGGCGTGAGCCCCTGCAGGCTTAGCAGAGTCTGTCTCTGCAGAAGGAGACAGGTGGTGACCGTCTCAGAATCACCCAGGAAAAATCGGATAAAGGTCTTCTCAGGGGTCTATGAGATCAGAGTTTATCTGTATTCATCCAGTGGTTACCGGGATGCTTTCCCGAGGGGTGGGTCACGTGAGGTTATTGCTATGATCCTATGAGAGGCTGAATAGCTGAACTTTTCATCTTTTCATTCCTATTCCCTATAAGGTCCTTGGGTTTCGAAGTCTGTGATAGACACAGGCATGAACTCCTGCCCTGCCATGTACAGCCGGCGGGGAGGGCATTTGGAAGTGAGGTGACCCATCTGAGCATCACCAGCAACGTCACCTGCAAAGTAGGGGCACAGCTGCTCACCCTGAAGGCTCGTGAGGACAGACCTAAAAGAACATAGCCTGGGCCTCGCCCGTTGGAACTGGCCGGTAACCAAGGCTGCCTTGTAGGCAAGGCCAGGGGCACAGGCCAAGAAGGACTTCAAGGCCTCGTTCAGGGTCATGCACGAAGTGAGCCCTGCCTTCCCGGGCTGGGACCAAGGCCCTGGCAAACACACCCAACAGCAGGCTGTGGGGGCAAAGGTCAAGTGTGAGCGGCTAAGGGTTTTGTGAGGCTGCTGTTCCACCAGGGGTTCCCTGGCCGCTGTCCCCGTGTGTCCTCGCCCACTGTGGGGGCCGGGGCTCGTGGCTGCCGAGGATCACAGGGCACAGCCTTACACCTGACAGGGCTCTTCACAGCCAGCCACGAAGACTGAGTTTTGCTTCCATAAGCACGAGGCCAGGATAAAACAGTACGGGATCTCGGCCATCCCATAAAATCAGGAAGAACACCAGTACCTCAGGTCTGGGCAATGGGGAAGGAAAGAGGGAGGCTTACAAACTGTGCTGAGAAATAGTCCAGCACCATACAAGACACGGTGGACATGGCTCGTCCTATGGCAGCACCCTGGAGCTGGGCGGAGCCACCAAGGCCACCTGTCCCATCACCACCAGGACTCTCCGTGGCCCTGCCCCTGTGTCATAGTTCCATGCATGTGCCTGTGGGAAAGAGAGTGAGAGAGAGAGAGAAAGGGAGCACAAGCAGAGGCAGGGAGAGGGAGAAGCAGACTCGATCCCAGGACCCTGGTATCTGAGTTGAAGGCTGATGCTTAACGACTGAGCTCCCAGGCGCCCCCTTTCCTCCCATTTTTAACCGGCAGCCGGGAAGAGATGAATTTTACTGAAGTAATAAATCAGTGAACACGTTTCCTCAGAAATAAAATGAAGATGACAATTTGTCCTTCAGGACTGGTCATGATGGGTAGGGGAGATCACTTGTCGAAGTTAGTCTATCCCCAAGTATTATAAGGACATAAATGAAAGTAATTATTAGCTATAGAAAAATTGGTATTAATTCAGTAATAAGTGTGATTAGTGATTATAATTGTAATTTTCACAACAATCAAGTTGTGTCTGGGGCCTCAGCTAGCTGACTGAAGGATAAAAATTCATAAAACAGGGGCCCCTGGGTGGCTCAGTCGTTAAGCATCTGCCTTCGTCTGAGGTCAGGATCTCAGGGTCCTGGGATGGAGTTCCACATCGAGTTCCCTGCTCAGCAGGGAGCCTGCTTCTCCCTCCCCCTCTGTGTGCTTTCGCTCTCTCTCAAATAAATAAATAAAATCTTTAAAAAAAAGAATCCATAAAACAGGAATGAATATATGCCTCATGGAGCAATGCTTCCTGGTTCAGATCTGCTCGGGGCAATTCAGTAAAAAAAGCCCCTTGGAATCTAGGGCAACTCCACTTGGCCCCAAATCCCCAGTGTCCCATTCCTATGACGATGTCCTGGCCAGGTTGTGTGGCCCACAGAGTTTGGACTCGGACTCAGGATGAAGTCATCCACTCAAGCGTGAAATAAGTCCCAGGCTGTAGAACTGAGAGGGTGGGGCAGGGCTGGGGGATAGCCTGGGCGATCCTGGGAAGCATCCCTAGCCCTGGGTCTGGGTCCCAAGCCAGGAGAGAGCAGGCTTGTGGGGAGTCACCACGTGTGCTGACGTCAGTGTTTCCAGAGACTGAGGTGTAAGCCTTCCCGGGGTCTTCTCTCATTCAGACCCTCTGCATTTCCTGCCTGGTGCTCATCTGCCCTCACCTCCCTACACTTTGCCAATTAGGGTATTAAAATGCCTAGTTCCTGCTGAGTTTTCAGAACCTGCAATGACTCACACTGTGCCCTTGAGTGAGTGCAAAAAGAATCGAACCATTCCTGTTGCTAAAGGTGGCGTTTTCACATTTTTGAGATAGGATCTGACTCTGCATTTTTCTCTTTACTTTGCAAACACTTGGGTGAGGGGTGAATAGTGGCGGAATAGAGAAGGTGGACCCCGAGGGGCCTGGAGGAAGTCAAAGGGGGGCACAAATGGGACTGGGATGAATGGGACGCACATCTACATAGTTATATTGTCTATGTCTGGAAGCATTTGCTGGGAGCTGGAGCTTCCTGGAATCTGATTGCCTTGCCCCTGGTCCCTCCCTCACTTTAAATGCAGGTAAGTGGTTCATTCCTCTGCCCCACTCTCTTATCTAACCCCTGGGCCTCCACCTTCACCCTAGCTGATGGCACCCCAGATTCTGTCCAGTACTGTTCTTTCCTGAACGTCAACACTGTGGCCAAATCCATCTAGTGATATCAGACCCGGCAAGTTCAAGGTGAACCCAGCACCGTCTGCTCCTCCTCTGGATTAAGAACCTAAAGACATCACTTGTTCATCCATGCTAAAAACCCTAGAGTCTTCAGTTTACCTTGGGGAGTGGATTGTGCCTCTTATTCACTTTCCCTCCCCCACCTGGGATACACGCTCAGTTCCACGCCCCCCCCCCCGCACCCGCTTCCAGACTGTGTTGAAGCCACCCCTTCCTCCCCATCTCTGCAGCCATCAGTCAGGCTCATGACATCCTTGCATGAAGCCACAGTGACTGCCTCCTAATTGATTTCTTTGCTTTTCCTTCCGCCCATCCATCTATCCTACAGATATTTATTGAGCGCCTACTATATGCCAAGCACTGTTCAAGGACCTGGGGAAACAGATGAACCAAACAGGAGTCCATCCCCTGCCGAGTTTATATTCTTGTGATGTAGCCAGAAAACATGCAACAGATAAAGGACTTCTGAATGCAATGACAGATTGGGACTTTCTTGTAGATGTTGTTCTACGGATACCTCAAAAATAGCCAAAATAAGCAAACAAAACAAAACAAAACCAAACCCAAAAAACTCCTCAATGACAATGAAATAAGGAACAAGGGACAGCTAGTACAATTAACTTCACCAAGATGAGAAACAAGATGTTGCATGGAGTAGAGAAGCACCCCCCCCCGGGGGGGAGTGTCGGGGGTGCTTGGCTCCTTGCCTGGTCCCTCCTCCCCTGGAAACTGTAGCAGAGAATCTACAACATCCTGAGGATTCTGACCAGCACCCTGAAAGTCCCGAGAAGTTGAGCATGTAGCTATCTATATGCATTTCCTCCATGGACTGAGAAGTAGTAGATACAGTTGTTGGGGAGAAAGGGGTAAAATGCCAAGAGTGAAGAGTGGGGCTCATTCTGACCACAGTGAAGGTTCCAGGGCAATGGCCAAACTCTGCAGCAATGCAAGCCCAGCCCGGAGGGCTAAATCCTGACCTGACTCCAAAGTTGCACAGAGAGAGCAAACCCCAGCTTTCTGTGGCCAACACTCTGCCCACTGAGGTTCCTGTACCCCCCAGGTCCCCTGAGCCCCCACAACAACACGGAGGGAGAAAAACAAACTGACCTCAGTTGCAAGAGCGAAGAGTCAAGAAGTCACCCATCCTCCCTCCGAACCAATTTAACCAGCAAATGCGCCTCCTTGAGCGTGAGCAGATGGGAAGGGGAAGAGACACAGCTATGAAAGTAGGCCACGGAGGGAAAGGAGGGGGCACAGCAGGCAAAGGGCAGGCTTCCCATGAGAAGACATCATAACTGAAGCATCAGAAGAAAATTCCAGAAAACAGGAGGAATTTCTTTCTGCTCCACAGCCCAACGAGAAGAGGAATCCAGCAAAATGAGGACTCAAAGATGAGGAGTGAAACAAGAGGACGAGAGAAGGGCGATTTCAGATTTAACGGAACAAATGAAGGTCAAGGCCATTATAGAATTAAAGTATCAACTGGAAATACGAACAGAAGAGATACTGTTGACATTTGAATTATGATGTCCCGGAAAAGCTCACGATCATCACAGTGAATGTAAATGAGAACAAGAAAGAAATCGATGTTGGACAGAGAAAAACAGGATTAAGTAGAAGGATAATTGATGGGCCCCAGTGAAGGGCCCCGAACGCAGGACAAAGGTGTGTTCAAACTGCAATCTGGTGAATTTCCTTGAAAGGAAGGCTGTGTATACAAACGAGCAGGATAAACCTCATTACAAGAAAATGTAAGGAGAAATTAGTGGACTTTGGTGATAAAGAAAAAATTGTTCGGGGAACCTGGGTGGCTCAGTCAGTTCAGCGTCTGCCTGTGGCTCAGGTCGTGATCCTGGGGTCCTGGGATCGAGCCCCGCATCAGGCTCCCTGCTCAGCGGGAAGCCTGCTTCTCCTCTCTCACTCCCCCTGCTTGTGCTCTCTGTCTATCTCTGTGTCAAGTAAATAAATAAAATCTTAAAAACACATTCTTCAAGCATCTTCATGGAAAAGCAAACCACCCCAGGGGAACAGCTGAGGGGACTCTGTCTCCTACATGCAGCAACATTCCAGGCTGGGAACCAGGAAGATGGACAGAGCGGGGGCGGGGGGGGGAGGCCATCCATGGTCACTGGCTTGTTTACCTTCTAATTAACTGGCATTAACTTGCAAACCTGAATGTGTATCTGGGCTGCAATCAAACTGATTTCATGCTTGGCTATCTTATATATTCCACAAAATGATTGCAGTCATGCTAGAAGTCAGGCATAAGAATGTTGGTAACAGCTCTGCTCATGGTAGGAAAAAACCAGAAACAACCTGACTTTCAGCTGAATGGGTAAGGACATTGCAGCTTTTCCCTAAATTCATACATTGAGTACCCTCCCTAGAGCAGCGATAACAAAGGGACCATGGCCACACATGTCAGTGTCGCCGAATCTCAGAAACATGTTGCATTTAGCGTGTTAAAAAACAAACAAAATTAAGTGGTGTATCCCTGGAGGAAAATGTCATGGTTAATCTGTAAAGGAACCGGAGGACTGGGTCAGGAAGTTACTGCTGGGAGAAGTGCAAGGAGAGCCTCACTAGTCTCAGCAATGTGCCAGGAGTCAGGTGGGTGATGAGTTTTTGTGTTGTATTGTGATGACTTATGATCTATACAGTTCTCATATTCTTGTAGGTATCAACATTTCAGAAGAGTAAAGGAAACAATATTCTAAGTATTTCTGAAGACTTTTTAATCACTAGGGAAAGGTCTAAAGGAAAAACAGAACACCGTAAAGAAAGTGTGACCGAGGTATGATGGCTGGACCAGATGTTTGCAAAGGGCTCACGGAATGCAGCATCCTTCGTCCTTCCTGGAACGCAAAACAAAACAAAACAAAAACCCCCTGCTTCTTATAAAATCAAACCTGTAGGGGAATGAATGAAATGAAGAACTCGAGAACAGAAAGATCATGGTAAAAAAACACTTGGGGAGAATATTGAACCCATTTAAATGTAGAATTGTCGCTAAAAAGAAAAGAAAGGGGTGGGATTATGGAAGCTAAACATCCATGTTATAAACTTGGACGGTGGGGTCAGAACAATAGCAATGTCGCAGGGGCAGGTCCTAGAAATAGTGGTCAGCTTAAACAATTATAAAAGTGGGCAAGCAGGTGAGACACCTGTTTCCAGAAATTGGACCACCAGCAGCACAGGGCTAAGGTCCTGGAGAGCAGGGATGCGCAGAGGTAACCCCATGTTTCCCCAGGGTTCCTTCTCCTGGGGATACCCTCTGAGCCCCAGCAAGGAGATGCAGAGACAGATAGTCTCACTGAGTTCGGGGGTATCTCAGAGATCAGGGCTGCTGAGGGATCTGTGACTTGTGGGGCAGGGATGAGGAAAGGAGGGGCACCAAGCTGCCGAGGTGTCAAGGTGCCTGGCCATCTGGCTGAGCATGGTCTTGGACAGAAGGTGGACTTAGGGGAAGGCCTGGCAGAGAGCAGCTGCTGTGGGCTGAAAGCTGCCTGGAGACCCCCGAGGTGGGGCAGGGCTGCGAGCAGCTGGTTCCCATTAGCCGGAGTGGACTGGCCCTGCCGAGCACCTGCCTGCCCAGCTGGACCCCGGAAAGAAAGCAAGCGGAAATGAAGATGCTGATGGTCTAAGATCTCACCTAGCCAAAGCAATATTGATTCCAAAGGCACAACCTACATCAAGGTGAAGAGACACAATGCTTTCATCATCGAATAGGAAGTGAGCAGTGTGGATTGAGCCTAAGAACAGTGGTTCACCAGGGATTAACAGAAAGCAAAAGGTCTTTTTCTGCCTTGGGAACATGTGTTGTGAAATGGAGACGGAACCTATTCCTTAAGGCACTGAATGCTTTCTCTGTTTAAATGACTTATATTTGGTATTTATTTTCTATGCATCATCCCTCCTTTCAATGCTCTCTATTACAAATGTCTACATTAGGTAGAGATTTTTTTTTTGTTATTGACATATGTAATCTACAAGCACTGTATATTTCCTCTTAACAAAAATAAATTGTACATTTATTATCATATCTTTTTAAAAACAGGCAGCCTCTGAAACATGGATTATAACCCTACCACAGAAACACGACTCAATTTTTTATTGTATCACTCAGTAACATTTAAAAACGAGTAATTAGGGGCGCCTGGGTGGCTCAGTTGGTTAAGCGACTGCCTTCGGCTCAGGTCATGATCCTGGAGACCCGGGATCGAGTCCCATATCGGGCTCCCTGCTCGGCGGGAAGCTTGCTTCTCCCTCTCCCACTCCCCCTGCTTGTATTCCCTCTCTGGCTGTGTTTCTTTCTGTCAAATAAATAAAATCTTAAAAAAAACCGAGTAAATATAGTGTGTAAAAATATGGAATATGATTTTGGGAAAATCCCAAGAATTCCTGGGAAGGATGATTTGTGCCTGAGTCCCAAGGATTAATGCTACTTCTTTTCTGATGAAACCTCGTGTGTTCTTCAAATTTCAGCTCACATGTTCCCTCTTCTTTAAAATCTTCTGTATTTAAAATCAACCAAAAATATTCTGTATTGGCCAAAGCTGATATTGCAAATGTCTGAAATCCAATATAATATAGTCTAGGAAAAGGAGTGCTTTACTAGCTGATGTAAACGGAAGTGGCTGTAGCTTCAGGCACAGCTTGATCCAGGGGTTTAGAATGCCATGATTCCTCTCTCTGTCTCTCTGTTTTTTTGTTTTTTGTTTTGTTTGTTTGTTTGTTTTTTGGTTGCTGTTGTTGTTGTTGTTTTCTCTCTGTCCCTCTCTTTCCCTCCCAGCTTTTTTTCTGAAATAGGTTCAATTTCTCTCCACTGGCAGTTAAAGATAGTCACTGCAAACTCTAGGCATGCATTTTCCTTAAAACTCATGATCATTGGCCAAGAGAGAATGAATGCTTTTCTGGGAGGTTTGATGAAAGTCCTCAGGAACTTTCTGACTGTCCCCATGTGTGCCACCTGCTCACCCCTGACCCCAGTGATTGTTATCAGGAATGTGGACATTCTGATTGGGCCTACATGGGTCACCTGCCCTCATCTTGGATCAGTCCTACCTGCCTAACGGAAGGGATTCGATGGTGGGTATAGGGGGGCCATGGATGTCCACCGGACCTTCCGTCCATCTCTCCTTCCCCAGAAGGGATCAGCACCTCTCTCTACACCCCCACAACTGCTGTTCCTCCGGCATTATCTTATCTCCCATGCTGCGCCGTTGTGCCTGGATCCTTCTCCCCTCTGTGTGCCTGGCATGTAGTAGGTGGTCAACAGCTCAAGTTCACTGGCATTTTTTTGTTAGGCACGGTCCCCAGTTCTGGATGAACCGTTTACTCTTCCCAGCCCCACTATAGGTAGGAATTAACTCCCATTTAAATACTTATGGAATAAGTGAATACAGATAAATCATGGTTTAGAAAATTACAAAGCGAACCCCGTTAGAGAATCCAAGGGCTGCCTGTCGCCGTCCAGCAGACTCGGAGCAGTCAAAGGGACCTATTGTCTCATGGACACTCCCCAGAAGGTAGTGAGTCTGACTGCGGAACAAGGCTGGGATGACCACCGCCAGAGAGGCTGGGCCAGGGCCAGCGACACGGGCCCCGCGGCAGAGGGTACCAGCTGCCAGTCACCCCTGCTCCCCATAACATCATAAAATATCTGAGCTCCCCCCGAGGCCAAGAAACAAAAGAACAACTGCCTTTTGGAAGAAGTCATCCTGAGACTGGACCCAGTCCAAGACACACAGAAGGAATCCCTCTGGCAGCTCTGTGGCCGAGTTACAAAGCCAGAGGCACTGGAACAATCATCCAGGACTGGGCTTTTGTTTTCCAGATGAGGAAGCAGAGGCCCGTAGAGGTTAAAGCAATCATCCAAGGTCGCACAGCTGGTTAGTACGGAAACTAGAAGCTGGAAGCAGAGCCCAGGTCTTTCCGTGCTCCCCAAGGCTCCACACACCCTGAAGCGTCAGGGCCCCGGCTTCAAGCCTGCACCCCTGGGCAGCCAGCCTCCATGTAGCATGCATGGTTCCTTGTGGACACACTCTGCAGGGGCCTTGGCTTGGGGGCAGTCAGAGGTGGGAGCCCCAGGACACAGCTCCGTAGCCTAGAAACTCCCGTGCTCAGAGTGCGGCTGCAGCGCACCCAGGACCTGGACACGGTCCCGCTGGAGAGAGGCGCATGGTGTTCCCTCCAGAGCAGGACAGTAGAGGGCATGCCGCTGACGTCCAGATCAGTGGGGCGGATGCCCCTCTGTCTCCACCAGCCTCCCTGAGCCACCTCTCCCGCCTGGACCAAGGCCATCACATCAGGGCCGTCCTGCAGATTCCGAACCTTCCACTGCCTCTACCCGCGACCTGCTGGGGTGGCTTTTCCCAGGACTGGGATGGTGTTTACAGCAGGTTGTTGGCATTTCCAGCTTGATTCCGTGCCGGTGCTCTGCCTCCTTCTGGGGTCTGGGGCTTGGCCGGGCCAGAATATCAGCACGTTTGCCGGGCGGGCTCCTGCTCTTTTGGATGCAGATACCCCAACACCCCAAAACCCTCAGGGTCTCCACAGTGACAGGCCCCTACGCGATGCGTGTGGGCCCCAGCACAGAGCACAGATGGAACCCATACACTGCATCTAAATAGTGAGAAGCAATAAATCACAGCAGTAAACTAGAGGAGGCACATTCCACCCTCCTGTCTTGATAAACTCGTTTTTATGGTAACAACATTTTAAAATATGTGTAAAACTGTTATTTTTATGTGACCTCAAGCCAGCAAGATATCAATGACATCTAAATTTAATTATTGTAGGACACACCTGGTGTTTGAGGATGGGCTGGCAATTTCTAGATGAGAAACAAAATATGAATTTTTTGATATGATAATATGCGATTCATATGATAATATGAATCGCATATTATCACAGTATTTATTCTACTAGATTGGGTTTCTTGAATATTTTATTTATTTCTTTTAGAGAGAGAGGGCGGGGCATGGCCGAGGGAGAGGGAGAGAGAATATTAAGCAGACTCCCCACTAAGCTTGGAGTCCAACGTGGGGCTTGATCTCATGACCCTGAGATCATGACCTAGGCTGAAACCAAGAGTTGGACCCTTAACTGACTCAGCCACCCCGGTGCCCCTCCATACAAGTTGTTTTTATTGTCTTCATTTTAGCAACATTATTCATTATAACTGTAATTAGATGTTCACATAATTTGTTTTCCAAACAGTAATGATCTAGAGTACATAATAAGAGCAATTATATCAAAGAACACAAAATTTTAATATGTTTTCACAAAAGTATAAAGAAAGCATAAACTTAAAATGACATGTTTTTTAAAACATTATTTTTCTTTTAAAATATTTAAACTGGGGTGCCTGGGTAACTCAGCTGGTTAAGCATCTGCCTTCAGCTCAGGTCATCATCCTGGAGTCCCGGGATTAAGTCCCACGTCAGGCTCCCTGCTTGTCCCTCTGCCCCTCTTCCCTCTCATGCTCTCTCTTTCTCATTCTATCTCTTTCAAATAAATAAATAAAATATTTAAACTTAGGGGTTCCTGGCTGGCTCAGTGAGTAGAGTGTGGGACTCTTCATCTCAGGGTCATGAGTTGAAGCCCTACATTGGACATGGAGCCTACTTAATTAAAAAGCTAAATAAATAAAATAAAAAAGAAATCTCTTTAAAAAATAGAAAATGAAAAATAAAATATTGAACCTTGCCTTTTCTTTTTTATCTTATTTTTTTTATTTATTTGACAGAGAGAAACACAGGTAGAGAGGGAACACAAGCAAGGGGACTGAGAGAGGGAGAAGCAGGTTTGCCGCCGAGCAGGGAACCTGATGTGGGACTCGATCCCGGGTCTCCGGGATGATGACTTGAGCCGAAGGCAGTCACTTAACCAACTGAGCCACTCAGGTGCCTCTGAACTTTTAAAAGTAAATGCTGAACTGTAAATTATAATTCATGAATGTAAATGTTTTGATCAAAATAATTTAAGTAAAAATGAAATTTTTTATCAACTCTTGAAAATTTAATTAATCTTATTATACCTATTTATAAAAGTAAAACCATTTGCCTCTTAGCCTTTGGTGCCTAGCTAGTTCATATACTATGAAAGGTCAGCGTCTCCTCCCGCACCAGGCACAGGGGTTCACCCCTGTTTGATCCTCCTTATTCACGATTCTGGATTTAGGAATTCAGCCACCTGGTAACATTTCTGGAAGCTCCTGATCAATTCTTGCAGTGCTTCCCCGGGGATTTGCTGACACATCACTCGCGGTGAAGACTTTGGTCCCCGGACACAAGCGTTCCCAGCGAAGTGGCTTTGTGGTCAGAAGTGGCCCCAAGCGCAGGCCATTGGTGGCGTCCTGGTGATCCTGAGCCCAGAAGGCTGTGACATGCCTGCAGAGGAAAGAGGCGTGTTGGATAGCTTCGTTCGGGCACATGTTCAAGTGCAAGAAACAACAATACATATTGAATAAGATGCCTGCATGCAGACACATGCGTCAAACAAGGTTCTGTATTCATCGTGAGCCGAGGCGCACAGGAATCCGACCCTGTGTTTCTCGTAGGAACAACGTTGGGTGTCGCTCACTCAGTGTTGGGATTTTACAGACCGTGATCCCTGCAAGTCATGAAGCCCGCCTGTGTATACAAACTTCAGAGCTGTTTAATGCTGCACAATGGTTCCCGGCTGGCTGGCGCAGCTCTGGCTGACACGGCGTCCGGAGCCACGCCGGGCAGCCCACGCTCTGTGGGGCCCCTCCCACCAAATATTGCTTCGTGGCTCACATCGCATCCATCCCGCGCCGAGGAGAGGGCTGAGCCCCTCAAGTCCTTTGTCTCTAAGCCACATTCTTCCTCTGCTCAGATCTGTCCCCGCTCCAGAAACAGTGCTCGTCCCCAGCATTGGCGGGGACCCAGGCCACAAGCCTGCGGTATTCGGCATTCGGATGCAGCCACCTTATGTTTTGAAAATACAGGGTGAGGGGAGTGGAGAGGCCTTTCTCGGGGACCTGACCGTTGTCAGTCAACACGAGGGACGTTTAGGGTTACAGATCCAGCCACGCCAGCCCCGAGCTCCAGAGCCCAGTGACAAAGGGCCTGTGTGTTGTTGGACGCGCTGTGCACGCGTGTGCAGGGCAGAGGGAGCACAGCATGGGGACCGTCCTCCCAGTCGGCCTGCGGCTGGGCGGGGAGCATGGAGTCGGGAAACTGCATCCACGTTTGTCCCCATCTGTCCCCACAGCCCAGCGCCATCAGCTCCGAGGCTCCGGTGGAACCGCGAGGCATCCTCTGTGAGTTTTTCCAGAAGAGTGTGTTTGTGTTAAATCATCACTGCAGTCCCTGTCTGTAAGAGGAATTTTGTTTATTGTTTGGGAGCAGGGACAGCAGATGGTTTTTTTTCTGGTCTCACAGCCAATGGATTTTAAAACCTAGAGTATTTCTTCCCCTCCCTCCCTTTTTCTCTCTCCCTCTTTCTTTCCCTTTTCTTTCTTTCTCTCTTTCTTCTTTCTTTCTTTCCTTCTTTCTCTCTTTTTCCCTTTCCTTCTTTCTTTGTCTCTTTCTCCCCTCCCTTCCTTCCTTCCTTCCTTCCTTCCTTCCTTCCTTCCTTCCTTCCTTCCTTCCTTCCTTTCCTTCCTTCGACATGTGCCTTACCTGGCCTACAGTCATTTGCACTGCCTCTTTGCCCCAGATTCTCAAAGATGAGGATTGTCAGGGAATCCTAACGTTTTTCCTAGAGGAGTTATCCTGCTGCTCTCTTTCTCCTTGTTCTTTCCTCATTTGCCTTTTTTGCTTTTTATTTCGATCTTTTGGGACTTGGCACCCCAGACTGCTGGCCGCCAGCGTGGGCTTTGGGGAGTCCCTGTGCATCTCTGTTCTGCATTTACACAGTGGGGATGCTTGTGCCCAGCCCTTGGCTTCTGTGACAGCAAAGGACTCCCTTTCTGTCCCATGTTGGTGTGGGCTGAGCTGAGAGTCACACTTCCTCGGCACATGTTCCCCCCTATCGAAAGAATGTCATGGAACCCAGAGCCCTTTTTGGGGCAACAAAGCAAGGAATCACTAGAGATTAGTGTTGCTTTCGTGTGATCCTGGTGGGCCTCGAGGCAGAGCAGGGAGAGACCAACACTGACTGCAAGGGCTGCTCACGGTTCTTCTGAACTAAGAATATCAGTCCTCATTCCATGCGGTGCTGGACTGTAAAAATGAAATGTAAGAGCTTATGAACAAAAGAACATGGGTCTTGATCTAACAGCTTCTCCAGGTTTGGGGTCTGTCTCGCTCCGCCTGGGGCCCCCTTGTCCATTCGCACCAGCCGACTTGGAGAGCAAGGGCAGTGTCCTGGGGCAGCCAGACCTTGGGGAGGATGGGGGACTGAGACCTGATGTCTGTGGGGCAGGGGGAACACCCCGGGAGCCAGGGGATCCCCCCCCGGGGTGGCAAGGGTGAGGTTGAGGTTTGGTGGGAGAAAGAGGAAGAAGGAAGCTCGGGGTGGGTGGGCGAGACTCTGAGACAGGCTGGGGATAGGGCTGTCCAGGAAAGGTAGGTGGGAGCTGGAGAATTAGGATCGGGACCACCCAGTCCATCCAGGGGCCATCCACTTCAGTCACCAGCCATCATCACCAGGCAGGGGGTGTTGCTTCCCAGATCCCTGACACCCGTCCATGTACCGCAGGACACTTGCAGCCCACCTCTGACTGACCCTGTGACTTAGTGTCCCACCCCCACGATACTAAGCCCTGAGTAAGACACCGTGGATCCCAAATAGGTCTGGCCCACCCTGTCCCCTGACCTGTGCTGGGACTCTCCCAACCAAGGGGTGTTGGTCAGCCGGTGACCCTCGGGTCCCTTTGCATGCCTGGTTTTGGCCAAGATTTACTGAGCTCCTGCTCCCTGCCAAGGGTCAGGTCACAGCTTCTGTTCTCAAGAAGTGTGCATTTAGAAGGGGAGAGAGAAACCACCAGGCATGCTACAAATCAGGAGACAGATGGGATGAGCAATGGCCACCCCCTTGGGGGCAGGGGCCTCCCAGGAGGGTCGGAGCCAAGCCCTGAAGCAGGGAGAACGGTGTGGCCAAGGCATCCGCTCCTTCTGCCTCAGAAGGGCACAATCTCAGGTACCGGCTCCTGCAAACTGGTTGCTTAGAGCTCTCGCAGGAGGAATTTCTTAGACTGAATCCCAGTTCACTGGAAGAGTGTGGAGTCAGAAGGAATGAGTGGGGGGCTGGGGGGCGGGACGCCACCTGCAAAATGACAGGCCTGTCTTAGGGAGGTTGGGGGATACCAGGAAAGACCTCTTTCCGGCACAGCAGATGCACGTGCCTTTGGCCACACCTGAGAACTCTTCTTATCAGCCCCATCAAACCCACGCATGGTTTACATCCCCTGGGAGGGAATGAATGCCTAATACAACTTACATATATCACATAGGTGTACTCTTTATTTATTATTTATTTTAAGGAATTGGAACTGGCTTCCCTGAGGATGGAGGCTGAGCAGTTCCAAGATTTGTAGTTAGCAAGTTAAAGATCCAGGAGAACCAATGGTGTAGTTCCATTCGAGGCTGAAGGCCTGAGAAGCAGGAAAGCCTATGATATATGTTTCAGTTAGAATATGAGGCCCGGGGAGCAGAAGACCTATGTCCCAGCTCAAAGACACAAAGAGAGTTAGACACAACCAACTCAGCCTTTTATTGCATTTAGGTCTTCAACTGATGAGACAAGGCCCACCTACCCTAGGAAGTGCCATCTGCTTTACACAGTCGACCAATTCAAACATCACCCTCATCTGGAAGCACCTTCAGAGACACACCTAGAATAATGTGCAGTCAAATGTCTGGGCACTCCACGGCCCATCTGACTTGACATGTAAAATTTACCATTGAATTCTCTCTACTTCCTAAAGTCATCTCTTAAATAAGCCACACATAAACCTATACTTTGAGCTCTGCTTTTGGGGGCCACCCAAACTAAAAGGACAGGGTTTTCACCAACATTGATGCCAAGAGAGACCTACCTAAGTCTTGTAGGACTATGGAGCATCTTCTGCTGTGTAGAAAAGTCCACATATTACAGAATATCTGACATCTTTAGCACCTGCGAACAAAGTTCCAGGAATGTGCACTATCCCCAATCACTGTGACAACCAAAAGAGCCCCATACATTTGCAAAATGCCCCAAGGGGCAGTACCACCTAAACTATCCCCTAGATTGAAAACCGTGTGTCTGGAGGAAGTGAGCTCCAGACATGGCTTAATCAGGGTTCCTTATGTGTTTTCCACTATTCTCTGAGCTCCGCTATCCCCTGTGTCAGCCTAATCCCCAGCCTGACCTTCTTGGAGGCAAGTCAGCTGCAGCTGTTTTTGGAGCATATCCACACCTACAGAGGCGAGAGGGAGTGAGAGCCATGTGCCCCCACATTTCTAGCAAGACTCCAGAGCCCTACCCTGGCTGGATCAGACAAAGTCATATATCTGGCTCTCGTGAAGGCTTAGTGGGAGTATGGAATACTTGATGGGATTGGGGGGCCAGTCATGGTCCAGTCTGGAGTGGGGGCTGTGGGCAGGGTCTGTCGCCCTAAAGTCCATGTGGTGTGGCAGGTGATGTCTGGATAAAACTTTGAGCATCATCAGGAGGGGAAAAGGACACAGCTGGGGAGCCAATAAATCTGCCCGACCGAAAACAGCAGCATGGGCCATTCCCATGACCGTGGGGTGGGGATATGTGTGTGTGGATATGAGGTCCCTTCATTTAGCAGATTTCACTGGTCCCCACTTAGCCATGTCTACCAGGTATGGTCCCTGCGACACTTTCACTTCCGTCATCACTCCCTGTCAACTGGGAATGTCTGCCCAGTCCTCCTGGTGACTATATTCCTCATCCTGACTCAGCAACGGGCACTCTGATCTATACATCAGTCTCCAGGGGGCAGGTTGGTGCGAGCTGGCCCCTGGAGGAATGGGCACCCTCGTGGTGAGCAACAGTAGAGCCTGACCTGTGGCAAATCTTAGTCTGAGTTTGCCAATGAAGAAACTGAGTCTCAGAGAGGCTCTGTGGCTGTTCTGGGGCACACGGCCCATGGGTGAGCAGCCAAGAGTTGGACCCTAGTGTGTCTGACCACATGTCTCCCATGATGAGCGCTGGCAGGTGGCTGCCCCAGGCCTGGACACTATTTGATGAAGTCCAGGTCATCTCAGGCCAGTTTCCCTGGGTGGTCAGTACATGCTTCCAAGCCCTGAACAGGCATGACACATGGGCTGGGCCAGCCTCCTCCTCCTTTCCTATTTACCAGAGCCCCCCTCCCAGGAATGTGCTGGGTGGTGTGTGTGTCTTTGGGTGAGCACTGGTATCCTCCTTGAAGTCAATTTGAAAGTTGATATAAATCCCTGTGTCGTTGGAAACTTTTCCAAAGACTCCACATGGTCATTGCCCTCCATGGGAAGCTGAACATCTTGGCTGAAATGTACTTTTTCCAAGTGTGGGAACAGATCACCCTGTGTGGGTTAATGAGTGTTTCTCACACCCAGGCCACACTTGCTTCATCTCTCTCGGCGGAGACCGTTGGTTTCCCTCTCCTCTTCCGCATCTCCAGACCCAGGGTCCTTCCCACAGGCAAGCCTGGGCTCCTCCGTGTCCTTCAAGGTTGATCCCTTCCATGTGAAAGTAGAAAGGCCAGGACAAAGACTCCGGCCCAAAAGAGAGAACCCAGGAATGGAGGTGAGTTATCCATGCTACCTTCTAGAAGAAATTTGCAAGCATATGACAGGGTGGGGGCGTGGGGGGCGGGGGTAGAGATGCAAACTGTATTCTCTCTTTTCTCTAGGGCATGCGACTGAAGTCCACGCCCCCGCCTCCCCGACAGCCAGCAGGCTCATGTGATCATCTTGAGTAGAAGCGGCTCCTATGGGACATTGAGAGAAAGGTCACTCTTCCCTAGGGCTTTTCTCTCTTCCCACCAGCTGGGCAGTTGGAACTTCCAGCCACCAAGCTTTAGTGTGCAGATGACAACAGTGTCCCCCAGATGACAGAGCAATGGCTCAGAAGGAATCTGGGTCTCTGAATGACCAGGCAGAGCAAAGCAGGCCACCCATCCGGCCTGGAACTGTACAGGAGAGGGGCTTAAATGTGTATGTTCTCTCTCTCTCTCTTTTAAAATATTTTATATATTTTTAAATTAGAAAGAAAGTGAGCACAAGCAGCGGGAGTGGCGGGCAGAGGGAGAAGCAGACTCCCCACTGTGCAAGGAGCCCAATGCGGAACTCGATCCCCGGACTCTAGGATCATGACCTGAGCCGAAGGCAGACGCTTCACCAATTGAGCCACCCAGGCGCCCCTAAACATGTGTGCTCTTAAAGTCACTGCCTTTGGGGTCTCCTTACTATAGCTGTCTGGCCACCAGACCACTAATGCACAGATCAGCTCTGTTTCCCTTCCTCTCCTACAGGAAGGTATGAGGCACAGGCTCAGACCTGTAGACCACAACTGTTGGGTAGAGAATTTTGCTTTTGTTTTCTGTGTGAAAAGAACGAGCTGCCTAACAGAAAAGTTTGCAAAGGATTCAAAAGCGCTTGAATCATATTCAGGTCACTCCTTCATTCTGCTAGCATAGCCCAAGCAGCTCTCTGATAGGCAATGTGTTGCAGGCCTTCCATTCCGAACATTCTCTGCCCTCCTTACTCCCACCACATCCAGGAAAACTCCTTCCCAAGTCTCCAGGAATGGGACCCAGAAATGAAATGTGAATTCCTAGTCAGATGCTTTGATGTGTAGGCAGAAGATGCAGAAAAAGGGTGGCATGTTTGGGTCAAGGAAAACATTCTCTGCCCTTGGGGACCAGGCTTCTTTTGGCTTTTACAGACTCACGATTCTTTGCTTCCCTTTATTTGCTACCAGATTTATTCCTGACACACGAATCTCTCTCCTACCCCGTCTCTGTCTTTTACTGCAGTTGTTGTTAATGGTCGGTGTTCCGTGGGGGCTATATCTGGTCAGAAGGCCTGGCTCATCGTGCCCTGACTCTTAAAGCTTCCCAGCCAGCAACCCGACTTCTCGTCTCCAGCATTCGGGCTCCTCACCTACAATGTGGAGATAAGTCTTTCTGTCCTGATTGTCTCACAGAGTTGTTGTAAAGCTGAGAAGCAAATGTGGAGTATAGTTACGAGGTTTTCTGAATCCTCCCAGGGGGAGCTCAGTGCCCTCTCAAGCTGAGAGTGATGTGGGCTGACATGGTGACCCCAGGTGAACCTCTGCTCCTATCTATGAGGCCTTGTCTATAAATTTCCAGATTGGCAAATATTTCCTTTTGTAGGGCCCTTGCTGAAAGCATAGGGACTGGCCCAGAGGTCCGTCAACAGAGAAATAACAAATTGCATTACATGAGCAGGATGGAATATTTTTCAGCGACAAGAAGGAGATACACTAAGACACTGTACAATGTGGACAAACTTCGAAAACATTACAGTAAGTGAAAGAAGCTAAACAGAAAAGATCACATATTGTGTGACCCCATTTATATGAAATATTTGGAAGACGTAAATCCATATGGACTTAACACAGATTGGCTATTGCCAGGGACTGGGGGGGGGAGGGGAAATAAGGAAAAACTGCTTAATGGTTTTGGAGTTTCACTTTGGAGTGATGGAAATATTCTGAGCCAGAGAGGTGGTGGGGCATCACCTTGTGAATATACCACACTACTGAAATGGTCAATCGATTGATTGATTGGTTGGTTTAAGAGAGAGAGAAAACATGAATGGGGGAGGGGCAGAGAGAGAGAGAGAGAGAGAGAGAGAGAATCTCAAGCAGATTCAATGCGGGGCTTAGATCCCACAACCCTGAGATCATGACCTGAGCCCAATCAAGAGTCAGACACTTAACTAAGTCCCCCAGGTACCCAATTTGCATATATGACTCCTTTAAAGATTAGTACATGCACTGGTAAGAAATTATATTCATTCATGAGAACTTTAGAAGTTTACGTAGGTGTGGTGCTTATAAAAATGAGGTGTCCCTTCCTTGAGAGGGTTCATGTGGACAATCACCCTCCTATGACATTAGAAGCCTTCATGGGTGCCTGGGTGGCTCAATCAGTTAAGTGTCTGCCTTTGGCTCAGGTCATGATCCTGGGGTCCTGGGATTGAGCCCTGTGTTGGGCTCTGAACTCAGCAGGGAGCCTGATGTGGGGCCCAATCCCCGGTCTCCGGGATCATGACCTGAGCCGAAGGCAGTCGCTTAACCAACTGAGCCACCCAGGTGTCCCAATAAATAAAATCTTGGAAAAAAAAAAAAAGAAGCCTCCACAAAGCTACGAGGAGACAACAGCTCTAAGAAAGGTGAGTGGATTCTACCTAGAGGAAGGAAGACTTTTATAGAGATTTCACTGGAGCCAGCCTTTCTTTCAGCCAACTGGTCTACCCACTCCCTTCATTTCTCTGATCTTTGTGGTCATTCCTTTTCCTTTCATCTTAACCCTTAACTGTATCATTCTTCTAAAGACTGTAGTAGCTCCCTCTTCCAAGTCACCCTATCACTTGCTGATGGCAACATTCTTGTGGCCCGTGTCATATGCAGCTTACCTGCTCAAGCATATTGTCCCTATTGCATCATCATGTTTCCTGAGGACAGGTTCTGTTATTCTACACTTTCAGTAACCACAGCATCCTAAAAAGGTGTGTTGTTGAGCATTATGATATTGTTCACATATTTTGACTCCATCAATAATACAGAGGATACTACAGAAGAAATCTCACTGGCTTTAAAAATTCTCAAGATGTAAGTAAGAGTCACGGTCATAACTGAGGAGTCGGTGGGCACAAAGCCAGGCTACTCATAAATGCTTTTTGAAGGAGACCAAAGTAGGTGAAATAAGTGGCTGAAAAATTAGTTTCAATGGTCATCAGTTTCACTGGTTGTGTCAATACTGGAAACTCTGAATAACATGTGTTTCCATCAGTTCATTCTTGTTTAAATACTCGAGGTAAGATCAGGCACTAAAGGAGTCATCATCTAGGTTTGAAATGATTCTTTCTCTAGAATGAGAGTGATTTCTGAAAGCTCTTCAGGTAAATAGCTCCATTTTCAATTGATCCTCAGAGAGCCTTGCCTCATTAGTTTGGTTGAGGCCTGGCGGCAAGTCCCAGGAGCCCAGAATAACAGCAGCTTCAGTAAACTTGAAGCTTCCTTCTTTCTCCCATGACACAGTCTGAAGGTATCTGTCTCCACCCTGTCAGGGCCCCAGGTCTCTCATTCTGCTGTGCCGCCATCTTGGCTTCCATACCCAAGGCCCAACATAGCTACTGGAGCACTAGCTATTATGTCTGCAATCTCAGAAGAAGAAAGAAGGAAGACAGAAAGAAAGATAGATTCCCTCTTTTCAAGGGCTCTTTGAGGAAATCATAAACACCATGTCTACAACACTATGTTTGCCAGAATGAGCTGGGAAGCATCATGTCCATTTCAGGCAACAGCATGACCAGCTGAACAGGGCTTTCTAGCCTCCCCCCCCCTTTTTTGGTGCCATGAACCCCTTTGGCAGGCTAATGAAGCCTGTTGACCCTTCTCAGAATGTTTTTAAAGAAATAAAATATGTAAGGTTACAAAAGAACCCAACTGAAATATGGTCCTAATGATAAACTCTCTGAGATCTGGAGACCCCAAGTTGAGAAGGCCTTCCACAACATAGGAAAACAGAACCGGTTATCAACGTCTGACACCTGGCATAGAAGACCCCACAGAATCATTTCATGTGTTCTTTCAGTGATCCCCGAGTTCGCCACTCCCACCCCCAGGTTAAGCCTAGCCGTGTGTTGTACAGCATGGTGGACACAGAGGAGGTCCAGCTCTGCCTACCGGCCATTCCCTGACTCATGCCAACACCTGCCAAATGGAAGCGTTCAACCTACAAGAATGGGTAGTTGCCCAAGAAGGGATGTACTGCAAGGGGGTTGATAGGAATGGCAACAGCTGTGGAGGAGATGGCTTAGGGAAAGTGCTTGGCCAGGAGAGGCTCAGGTCTGAGCTGACTACACATAGAGAATTACTGTTAGTTCTGCAAACCAAAGGCATTAAAAGAAATGTCTCTGTGTGCATAGGTTGGTATAAAAATTGTTAAAATGGTCTAGAAATGGTCTTCGCATTTCTGATAGTGGTGGTTCTTGCTTCTGTGGAATCGGATGGGGTGATTGTTTGAGGGACTGAAGTTTTATGTGTCATGTTTTATGCCCTTAAAAATAAAAAGAGGCTGGAGACAAATATAACAACATGTAAACAACTAAGAGTAACTTTTTCTTATATCATTCTTTGGGTCTTTTCCTCCCCTCCATGTTTTTAAACATTTCCCTGGTTTAAAAATAGTAGTCACCACTTTAAAAAGCTTAAATGTATTTTTACTCTGATGTAGATACTATTGAACTTACCCATTACATTCTGGCTGCGTCTTCTCTGAAGTTCTATAATTACTTTAGAGAGGCGGGTCTGTCCACATTCCCCTGAGGCGTGCCACCGTGGTGCTTTCCTCAAATTCTTTCCTTAGTCTGGAGCCTGCTCTCGTCCCCTCCCTGCCCGGCCATTGTCCAGCTTCCTCTCAGGACTTCCAGTCCCTTTTGATTCCTCCCTCAAGGGCAGGAATTCCAGGAATCCCACTCACTTTAGCAGACATCACTGGACTCTGAATTTAACTCGCCTTTCCCATTGCACTCCTTGAAGGCCTAGACCCTCGTATATTCAGGATGGCGATAAGGGTTGCACGCTCCCATTCCCACGCCTCGCACAGGGCAGACATAACTAATCAACCACATTGCTTTTCCCCACTGATCTTGGACACAGCCTACGACTCCCTCTCACAAATCCAATTGTGAACTTTAAGCCCTGAGATCAAACCCCTTTCTACTCCTGCCCGTGTATCTCTTGGAGCTTCCAAAATGCCAGAGCTGTTCCCAGAGGAGACTCAGAGGGAACCAGCAGCATCCTGAAAACCCAGAAATTATAAAAACTTCAGGCAAGTAGTTTTGAGGAAACCTCCTACCCTGCTTTAGCCATACGCTGGTGGCTGATGGAGGGTTGGAACTGCCAAGGCCTGATTCAGACAGGGCCTCGGCACTGTCGAGGAAGGATAATAGGGCAAGAGATGAACAGAACCCCCCAAACACCTGTAGGCTGACTGGGGCCACTTGGCCACCAGGCTGCAGGTGGGGGTAGGGTGGAGCTCAAGGCTAGAGCCTGTCATCAGCACCACCGGGAAGTGGAATGGCAAGATTCCCCAGAGCTCTCCAAGGCCTCAGGAGAACTCAGAGCAAGGGGGAGGATGAGGGTGGGAGAACGGCCTCTCTGGGAGTTTGAGAGATGGCTGCAAGGGACAGTAGGGAACACAGGCCTGGGAAGGCATCCTGAGGCTGAGGCCCTTGAAAATCTCCTTTCGGGAGCAGCTGGAAGGCTCAGTCAGTGAAGTATCTGCTTTCGGCTCAGGTCATGATCTTCAGGTCTGGGGAGTCCCGCATCAAGCTCCCTGCTCAGTGGGCAGTCTGCTTCTCCCTCTGCCTCTCACTCCACCCATGTTTTCTCTCAAACAAATTTTGAAAATCTTAAAAGAAAAGAAAAGAAAAGAAAAGAAAAGAAAATCTCCTAAGAAACACTAGAGTCCCGAAGAAAATACGCCGACATGCTGTGTTCAATCCTTTCACGATGAGGTGGTGAGTAGATTTTTTCCCGGCTTCTTTAGGCTTTTTTCCTTTTTCTTTTTTTGGGGGGGACGGGCAAGGGGGAGAGAGAGTCTTAAGTAGGATCCGTGCCTAGCACAGAGCTCAATGCAATGCTTGATCTCATCCCCCATGCTCGAGATCATCACCTGAGCCAGAATCAAGAGTCCTACACTAAACCAACTGAGCCATTTGGGCACTCCGTTTTATTCAACTTTTTCAAAATTCCTATCATGACCATGTTTTATTTCCATGGGCCAGAAACTGAAAGAGAAAAAGAAGAAGAAAGCAAAAAGTCCCCAGAGGGACATGGATCTTTTTAAAAAGCAGTACTAACTTAACCTTTGAAATCAGAGAATAGAAAAGCATATCATGTTATCCGCCAAGAGAGTGGGAATTTGGAAAACTGGAAGCAAACAAAATATTCCTTTATCGGAGTACCTAGAGTGCTGACTGGTCACTCTTTCACTAATGAGTCATCCACTCATTCATCCATTCATCATTTCTGTAATCATCTGTGGAGAGCCTACCAAGGGCTGGGGATACCGGGGAGAGGTAGGCACACTCTTGCCGCTGGGGTGGGGTTCGGGACAGGGGTTCACAGACCTTAGTCAAGCGCCCACACACAGACACCAAATTTCCCCGGGGGGCTGCCTGCCATGCTGGAGAGGCTATGAGCCTGGGAGGAGGCGAGGTCACTTGGTCGGCAGCAGTGACAGGGCTTCCTTGAGCGGGTCCCTGCCCAGGCTGAGCCGCAGCTCCTCCACTGCCACGCCCCCCCATGCCTGCTTTCCGTTGCCCCGGGGCTCCCTAACATGCTGCTGCTCCCTATTGCTGGGTGTCTTAACATTTGAGAACTCTGTCCAGCCTACCGGGTCCTGGGGCTGCTCACCTCCCAGGGCACCAGGGGAGCAAATTCTTAAGGCGTGGCTCTTCTGACCCCTCCTCCCAGGGTGCTCTTGGAGAGCGGAGTTCGGATGAAATTTCAGCCCCCATTCTGCTTTCCTGTTTTATAACCACAAGGAGACCACATGCTTCTCGAGCAGGAGCTTTAAACGTTGTGTTTGCTAATTGCCACGGAGCCAGCTCAGGGCTGGACGCTTGGCACAGTCCCTTGCTGGGGATGGATCGGACTAACGGACTGAGACTTAAATGACAGGAACGCATGGGGTCCCCATGTTTAGCCTCCTCATTTGTCTTGGGAAGTGCCCTCACTCTCCAAAGACCTCCATTTTTTCATCTGCAAAATGGGAGGAACACCTACGCGCTGACAAGACCTTCCTCCCCTGATCTTCAGGAGCCCACGAGCTCCCCGAGCTCACCGCAGGAACTGAGAAGCAGCTGGGGCCGGCTGCTTGGAGGAGGGTACCTCTCGCGAGGGCGGCTCTCAGCTTTTTGCCAGAACCACCTCCTTCCTGGGCCCCAGCCTCCTGCGGTTAACTGAAGCTCACCGAAGAAGTTTGACCCAACCGCACACCCCCAACCTGAACACCACAAGCCGTGCTGGATTTTCCAGGGCAGCCCTGATTTTGACTCGTTGGTCTCACTGTCTGAATATGATACATTCAAGCGCATCGTGCCATCTGGGGCTCTCATCAACTGCAGATCGGGGGCCCCAAGACGGAAGGTAAAGTGAAGACCTATACGTCCTCACATCGCCTTGTGTGGCCTGCGGCAGCACCCCACCATTCCCTTAGCTCCGCCCTGATGCGGTCAGCCTGGGCCTTCCTCATGCCCTCCGTACACTGATCTGGCCATTGTGCCCATGGCAGGAAGACTGGGGTCTCTGGACACCAGGACCCTCACTGTCTAATTCCTTAGGGACTCTGGCAGGGAGGATCTTCGGGTCTTGCTCACCCACTGGGAAGCAGGTTGGGAGGGAGGCTGTTCTGGGGTTGATGAGTCTTTGAGAGATACACTCAGGTCATCAAGACAGGAGCTGGAAGCAGGCAGAAGTCAGGAGGAGCCCCTTTCCCTCCGGCTGTGCGTGGGCGAATAGAAACAGGAAGCAGAGACGTGACCGGGGTTGGAGACGCCCGAGCTGAGAGTGACTCGTGCACCGCATGCCTGGCTACGGACTCTTCCCAGAGGCCCGTTTTCTCATCTCTGCATGAAGCTAACACCTGCACGGGGTCTGGTGCAGAGCAGAAGCCCCTAGGCCTTCCCTCGTTTGGGGGGGCCGGTCCCACCTGCAGCCCTCACTCCTCCCACTGACTGGGCCTTGGAGCCTTGTCTGTCCAAGGCAGCTATGTGGAGCCCTGCAGAAGGGCCACAGCCAGCATACCAGAGATCGGCGGTGGAGACAGGTGGAGGGGACTCCAGGGCGGAGTGGGGTTGGGCACATAGCTGTGAGGGCACCTGTGGGGCAGCAGAAGCGGGGGCAGAGAGACACAGGCGGAGGGCACAGAGTTGGGCAGGGGCAGCAGGAGACTCACCTGCAGCACGTGGAGTCACTCGGGCTGGATTAGCAGGTACACACCTGTCTCTGGGGGGTCCTGGGTAACACCCCAATACTCCCTGAGGCCCCAGTGTCCAGACACCACAGACTCCTTGCTTCTGTATCTCTGGTATGGCCTTACAATCATTCTCCCCGGCCTGGGCTCAATAGCATTTGTCTCCACCCTGTGCAACCTAGAGAAGTTGGAGCAAGGGCCTGTTTTTTTGTTTTGTTTTGTTTTGTTTTTTTAAAGATTTTATTTATTTGACAGAGAGAAACACAGCCAAAGAGGGAACACAAGCAGGGGGAGTGAGAGAGGGAGAAGCAGGCTTCCCGCCGAGCAGGGAGCCCGATGTGGGACTTGATCCCGGAGACCCGGGATCATGATCTGAGCCGAAGGCAGTCGCTTAACCAACTGAGCCACCCAGGTGCCCCAAGGGCCTGTTTTAAGGACTATTATGAAAAGCAATCAAACCAGTACACAGAAAACCACCTGTGAGCGGCCATGCTTGAGGGAGGTGGTCAGGGAAGAGTGGCCGCTCTTGCCGAGGAACAGGGCACCATGCCCTCTGTAGATCCCAGACACCCCCTGAACAGACAGCAGCTTCCTACCGGTGAGCCCAGCCATAAGGACCCAACCTCCCTCTCCTGCTCCATCTCCCCCAGAGACTTCCCAGCCTTAGCAACAGTACTTTAGAAATGAAATATGGTCATACTGTGGTAGTCCCAGTATGTGGGGCGGTCTCAGGCACTGGACAGATGCCCACATGTTGGATTTTTGGGCCATTTTGATGAGGACATCTGCAGAGAATATTCAACAAGAAATGAGGGCAGTCCTGAATTTCTCAGAACACAGGGGCTAAAGTCCTCTGGGTCGTCCCTGACCTTGGCCTCCTGGGGCAGGGCGAACAAGGTGGGAAGAAGGGACAGCCCCGCCCCAGCGTCCCAGGTCTGCACAGCTTGATGAGGGATTGTGTCGGTGGCAGATTGTCTTGTGATGCTTACCAGTCAGGTTCCCTTATGTCGGTAGGTTCCCTTATGTCGGGCAGGTTTTCACAGCAGCCCCACTTCCCAGCATCCACCAGGATCTCTTCTAGCCTGAGAAGGTCAACACTGGGCTTGGTAGTCCGGCTCAGCTGTAGAGAGGAGGAAACAGGGCCAGAGAGAGCGGTAGATGCTAGAAGTGGGAATCGAACTCAGATCGGCTTGCTTCCACCTCATCATGCCCCAGTGTGACTGCCGAAGAAGCAAAACCTAGGATGTTAGCGTGCCCAGGCTAGGGGTGCGTCCCAGGCATGACCCCATCATCACATCACACAGACTCACTTTGAACCTCAAGGTGGAAAATGGAAAAATGCCAAATCAGTCTGGGAAGAGGTGGAGAGAGGAAGCAGGAGGAGGGGGCGTCAGGTTGAACACGCTCTCTGCTGCGTCACTAGCAGAGAGGAAAGGGGTGCTCCCCTCATTTGTCTTAACAAAAGCAACACAGGGAGAAAACAGTTCATTATCGCACTGCACCCTTGAGCGAGAAAGCAGAAACACGGCAGTCTTGAGAAGAAATCTTTGCAAGAGAAGAGAAAAGGGTAGTCAATAGCGAATTTTTTCTTTTTTAAGGATTCTTTTTAAAGGATTGAGAAATCCTAAATGGGCTCTAGTGAGCGAAGGCATGTTTGAAGAACTCTGTTTTACTTGAGACCCTCCAAAACGCACAGAATGAGCTGTCAGCATCTCAGAGCTGAGGACTTCTTGGATCATTTGCGGATCCCACTGCCTCTGAGACATCTTGGCATACAGTTGGAGGATCATAAGTGTTTGGTGCACCAAAGTGCCATCTGATTACACACCAGGTTCCAATAGCTCATAGGGGCAATGAGGTCCCAAATGGACACAGCCATCTGCTGGCCCCAAACCCCTCTCCAAGGGGACTGGAAAGGACTCGGGCTCAGAATGATCTTAAAAACAGGCGCAAGAATGGTACTGGCACAAAATCAGAGAAATAGACCAATGGAACAGCGTAGAGAGTCCAGATATGGACCCACAAATATATGGGCAAATCATCTTTGACAAAGCAGGAAAAAATATCCAGTGGAAAAAAGACAGTCTCTTCAATAAATGGTGCTGGGAAAATTGGACAGCTATATATAGAAGAATGAAACTAGACCATTCTCTTACACCACACACAAAGTCAAACTCGAAATGCATGAAAGACCTCAACGTGAGGCAGGAATCCATCAAAATCCTGGAAAAGAATATGGGCCACAGCAACTTCTTTCAAGACATGTCTCCAAAGGCAAAGGAGACAAAAGCGAAAATTAACTTGTGGGACTTCATCAAAATAAAAAGCTTCTGTACACCAAAGGAAACAGTCAACAAAACAAAGAGGCAACCCACAGAATGGGAGAGGATATTTGCAAATGACACTACAGACAAAGGGCTGATATCCAAGATCTATAAAGAACTCCTCAAACTCAACAACCAAAAAAAAAAAAAAAAAAAAAAAAAAAAAAAAAAAAAAAAAA
>PITA01009962.1:0-74476 GCA_004023965.1 Spilogale gracilis
CCCCGAAATGCGGTCACCTGGCCTTCTGCCATCTTGACCCCCCATCCAAGGCATTACTTTTATATACCCTAGAAAATTAAAAAAAAATCATTTATTAGTATTTATTAGTTTTCTTATGATATTTACTTGATTATACTGATCTGGATCCCAAACCACAATATCTCTAAAGTATGCCTATATGTATATTATATTATATCTTAATAAAGGATATATTTTATCAAGTCATTAGATATTAATGACATCAATATCTAATGAACCTAGATATTCTACATTGATACTAGATATACCAATTAAATAATTGAATTTGTACTTTATGATATAACCAGACATAAAACTACACATTAATATACAAAAGATTAAATATTCTAAATAAAATTTCCTCTTTGTGAATGAGTCAATTCAGAATTTATAAATACTTAGGAAATACAAGATGAATAAGAGCAACGTTCAGTCAAGTAGAAGAAAAAAACATATATATATATAAACTATAACAATATCAACCTACAGAAGTTATAATAACAGTGATTTACAAAGGACAATAGATGTCCAGGAAAAGACATATTTAAATGATGACAGTAATCATGAAGATTTTACAAAAATTTGACCTGAAACTTGCTCTTATTCCAGCCAAAAAAAATATCTTATGATATTTTTGTATCATAAATAGAGAGAACAGAGATAAAATTGTTTTAAAACATCCATAGGACAAAATGTAGAAATGTGATTTAAGAACAACAGGTGAGTTGCTTGACATGACTAATCAATAGGGAAACACAAATTGAAAGCAGAATGACATACAGGATCAGGGCCATAAGGATGACAGCTATCAAACAAATAAAAATAACCCACCGCCGCTACCACCACCAACACCAAAAATAGAAAATGATAAGCATTGACAAGGATGTGGAGAAATTGGAACCTTTGTGCACTCATGGTGGGAATGTAAAATTGTGTAACCACTATGCAGCACAGTATGGCATTTCCTCAAGAAATTAAAAATGGATTACTACTTTGGAATATATAACCCAAGAAGTTGAAAGCAAGGATTTGAACAGATATTTGTACACCCAGATTTAGGTGAGCATTATTTGCAGTAGACAAAATGTAGAAACCGCCCAAGAGTTCACTTACAGGTGTGTGGATGAACTAATGTGAAGCATACAACAGAATATTATTCAGCCATAAAGAAAAAGGAAATTCTTACACAACGTACGCCATGGATGAACCCTGAGAACATCATGCTAAGTGAAATAAGCCAGTCACAAAAGGACAAATACTGCGTGAATTCCCTTTCATGAGGTACCTAGGGTAGTCCAATTCATCGAGGTAGAAAGAACAGTGGTTGCCAGGGGCTAGAGGGAGACTGGGTTGGGCATTATTGTTTAGTGTGTATTGAGTTTTAATTATGCAGGCTAAAAATACTTATGGGGCGCCTGGGTGGCTCAGAGGGTTAAAGCCTCTGCCTTCGGTTCAAGTCATGATCTCAGGGTCCTGGATCCAGGCTCACATTGGGCTCTCTGCTTGGCTTCTTCCTCTCTCTCTGCCTGCCTCTCTGCCTATTTGTGATCTCCCTCTGTCAAATAAATAAATAAAATCTTTAAAAAAATAAATAAATAAAAATAAAAATACTTATGGAGATGAATGGTGGTGATAGTTGCAAAACAATGTGAATGTACTTAAACGACACTGAACTTTACACTTAAAAATGATTAGAGTGGGGGCGCCTGGGTGGCTCAGTCATTAAGCATCTGCCTTCCGCTCAGGTCATGATCCTGGAGTCCCAGGATTGAGCCCTGCATCAAATTCCCTGCTCCGTGGGGTGGCCTGCTTCTCCCCCTTTCACTCCCCCTGCTTGTGTTCCCTCTCTAGCTGTGTTTCTCTCTGTCAAATAAATAAATAAAATCTTTAAAAAATGATTAAAGTGGCGAAGTATATGTTATGTATATTTTACCACAATAAAAAAGGGAAGGATAATAAGGGAATTGACCTCCTAAATCATGAGAGGCAGATTAATGATGTCAGACTAATGAAAGCAGCCTGCTTTCAAGATCTGACTAAGGAAAGGGCTTGACAAAGTCGGATGCAAGTTTCAGTGCTGATCAAGTATTGAGGTTCCATTTACCTGCTGGTAGGCAGTGGTGTGATAGGTGCTAAGATACTTTTAGATTTCCTCCTTCCCTGCGCACACATGCCATTCTCCTATGTGGGATAATCTTTGACTGAAAGACTGCTTAAGCTGCAAACAATTTTTTTTCTGAGAAAGATTCCAGCACTATCATAAACACATCCTTGGAAAATCACATTTCATTCACACCCCACATCATTTTCATTACCTCTCCATCCCTCCACTTTTGCCTAATCCCAGTAAGCTTGGCCATGAGATTTTAATCAAAACTGCTTAGCTCAGGTGGCAGAAGTTGTGTGTTGTTTATCCAACATCCATTCTTCTTTTTTTTTTTTTTTAAAGATTTTATTTATTTGACAGAGAGAAACACAGCCAGAGAGGGAATACAAGCAGGGGGAGTGAGAGAGGGAGAAGCAGGCTTTCCGCCAAGCAGGGAGCCCAATGTGGGACTTGAACCCAGGTCTCTGGGATCATGACCTGAGCCGAAGGCAGTGGCTTAACCAACTGAGCCACCCAGGCGCCCCCAACATCCATTCTTCTTTTCACATGTGTTCCTTTAGGTTCCTTTGAGCTTCTTGTAATGTGGGAAAATTAATGTTTGTGTTACTTAAGATAAATTAAGAGAGCAAAAAATAAAGCATCACAGTGAGCCCAGGTGGGTGAAGGAGGATGGTAGGAGTGTGCACAGTTAGTCTCTATATTTTCCATAAATAAATAAATATTAATGTTAGGTTACTTAGCAAGGAGAAAAGGAGCAAATCAATATTCTCCAGTCTTTTGTTATCTTATTTTATGATTGTTTTTACTGATTCCTTCCAAACTTATGAAATATTGTCAGTCCTCAAATTGATAGGTGCTTCCAAAAAAATTATTCTAATTATAGAAGAAAAAGTTTTTCAAAATGTTTAATTTCACCCAAAAAGAGGATTTCTAAAATGACAACTTTCCATCACTTATCTCTCTTTTCTTGGGTCTAAAAAGCAGATATTATTCTCACTTAAAATATTTTTTTTCCTTTAAATGAAAAGAATGGAGATGTATTATGGATGTTGAAATCCTGGTAGCTTCACCAGTGATTGCTGTGTAGCTATAGATAAGTGATTACTCTTTAATAAACTGAGATGAGAATCTTAATCATTAATAAAATTTGTCAGGTGTGGCAGAATCCCAGATGCTTGCATAATTCCTCTCCCCCCCTTGCTTAAGTAAAATCACCTGGGAAATATGGTTAATTGTAGCATGAAAATATGTCCAAATTCAGGGTTGTGAAAAAAATAGAATAATGATTTAATTTGCAGACTAGCATCCAATGATTGCAGAACAAATAAGACTTGGGAAAAGAAAATAAGACTTGGGAAAAGAAAGAGATCAAATCTAGGACTGCTTAAGATGTGATATGGTAGGAGCACCTGGGTGGCTCAGTTGGTTAAGTGACTGCCTTCGGCTCAGGTCCTGATCTCAGGATCTTGGGATCTGGGATAGAGCTCTGAGTCTGGCTTCCTGCTCAATGGAGAGTTTGCTTCTCCCTCTCCCTCTGGGCTCTCTCGTGCTCTTACTCTCTCTCAAGTAAATAAATACAATCTTAAATATATATCTTAAATATATACACACACACACACACACACACACACACACACACACACACACAGTATTGGTGTTTGAAAATGACAGGAAAGGAAAAGCAATCTGATGACACTAGATTAAGGGAAAGATTTACCTGCTTCTGCAAGGAGAACAACACGGAATGGATAGGACCTTGAGCAGAAGCAAAATCCTTTTGTGACTTAAAGGGACAGGTCTATTGAACAAAACTAAGTATATACTGGCACATTAAGTTGGAATGATTTCTCCTTCAAAGATGAAAAAAAGGTGGCAGTGAATCTCACAAAGTATAGAACTTTAGAATTTGTTTCTCATTCATATTAAGCTCAGAAGAAATAGAACTCAACTCATCTAGGAAGCAGTTCATTTTTAAGCAATTTGGCTCAGTTTATCCTTCTGTCAGTAATGCCTCAGCACCTGGAAGAAATTGTGTTTAAATAACATTAAGTTATATTTATAGAACATTACTCTGAAATAGTCTCTTTTTATTTGTTTCACATGAATCTTATTAAATACTGAAGTACTCTAACATTTACTCAAATAAATATGTACTTTAAAGCCTATAGTATGAAATAAATTTCCTTCTTTCCTTCATTCTTCCTTTCTTCCTTCTTCCCCTTTCCTTCCTTCCTTCCCCTTTTTTTTCATATTTCTTCTCTCTTTTCCATTCTCCTTACCCCAGTACCTGGTATAGTAGTTTTTTACATAGTAGAAATTAGAAGATTTAAATTAGCCATTGGATTTTTTAGATTATCATTTTATTGCTTTTAGTCACTTGAATTTTTAATTGAAACTCATGCACATATACCAAAATGCAACTTCATGCAATACTAACTTCTTTAACCAGACTCTTGTTGAGTGTTATAAATATACATAAATAAAAATTAATGCATTTTGAAAAATATAAAATGTCTTAAGCGCACAAATTCATCTCCTACTCTTTCAATCTAAATTCCTAATAACATGATGTGTTGTTGAAAATTGACAGAATTGTTGTTGCTAAGTGTAAGAGCTGTTGACAGCTTTTGAGAGCTATTTTCTATGTTGTCATTCCCTATGTACTTCGGAGAGCGAAGTTAAATATTTTGTACTGTTAATCTTAAGAAACTATGACATTACAGACTTTACAGGAAGAATTAAGAGTGAAACCTGCATACACAGTTCACTGTTATACTCTTATTTTTAAAAGAATCAATTTCTTTGTACCAAGTGGGGTTTATACCACATTAAACTTTAAGAACTTTCAGTAAGAGGACATTAATAGCTCATTTAGCAATGCTTTCCTTAGCAGATGATAGTATCGACTAGTTTGACAGAAACATTCTGTGTAATAACAACTAAAAATTATTTCTAAATCCTTAAGACTTCTGAAATCATATATCAGTAGGCACATTATACTACAGTTTCATGTTTGTCTAATGTTAATTTCTCTCTAACATATGTTTTTTGGGGGATATTTGAAAAAATATTGTTTGTATTAGAGTACTTTTGAGAGAATCATGTTTTGGATTTAATGAAAAATGTATAAATAAAAACATCAAAAATGCAATAGCATAAAAAAATGCAGTATGTATGAGAGTGTGTGTTTAATGTGTGTGTTTTAATAAAGTCATTTATCAGTGTTGAGCATGTAGGGCTAAGGTGAAAAATACCTTATAGTTTATCAGTCCTTGGGTTTTCCTTGCTAACATAGTTATAAACATGGATGGCTGATTTCAATTGAAGAAAAGCAATATTAATTTTAAGAAAGGTTTCCTTACATGCATTTTCAGTAAACCATTTCCTTTTAGTGATCATAAGCTTTATGCACTATCAGTATAACACATCATGCCTGGTTTCATCAGCAATTATAAAATGTCATCTTCCAAGATGTGATAAACTCAGCAGGTTAAAATGGATGCAGTTCACTAAAGCCCTTGACTCTAGTTTTAAGTAAAACTCTTCCTACTGAATAGGTGCAAAATACATTAGCAAAGGGAAAAATCAGCTAGATCTTTATTTTGTAACATAAGATAGTTAATAGTGCATAGTCAGGAAATCTATAAAGCATAAGGACATTTTTTTGTAGTTGTTTTGTTTTTTTACCTTGTTGGTATCATCAGATGTGAATAGAAAATATAATATAAAAATATAGAGCCTGGAAAGTATAGTCTATAAGAATGCAATTTTAAATGTATAATATAACGATACTGCGATCTCCTTTTAAACTATAAAAACGGTCCAGAAAAAATAATCTCTAGTAAGAGTTCATGCTCTCACAACAACTCGCACAGGGCTAAGCATAAAATAAGTATCACTATGGAAAAGTTCTTATAAAATGATAAGAAGAATCTAATTTCTAGACTTATATCAGAACTACTACTGCTTGAAATATTCAATATCCAAAGATGATAGTTTTAGATGATCATTTAAAAGGTGTTTTATATCCTAAGTCAATTAAAAGATCGTATACTTGCTTCACACAATACTTAATCGATTTAAATTACCATCAAGAACACAGATACCAATGAATAGTTTTGATGTTGAGCATTTTTTATCAGATTGATATAGAAGAAAGATACATGGAATTTTTTCCATTTTTAATTGGTGGTAGATACATTGTTCAAATCTATCTTACCGTTTTGGGTTTTCCTTGAGTAGCTATCATATTTGAATATTCTCCTGTACTTACTGTTTCTCCAACCAGATATATTTATCAGTCTTACCCATGAACGTTGAATAGATTCAAGAAGTTAAGAAGAGGGTGCCTGGGTGGCTCAGAGGGTTAAGCCTCTGCCTTCAGCTCAGGTCATGATCTCGGGTCCTGGGATCCAGTCTCACATCCGGCTCTCTGCTCAGCAGAGAGCCTGCTTCCCCCTGTTTCTCCACCTGCTTCTCTGCCCATTTGTGATATCTCTCTCTGTCAAATAAATAAGTAAAATCTTTTAAAAAAAAAGTTAAGAAGAAATCTGAGGATAAACTTTTTAAACCTTTATATTTAATTTATTTGCCATATAACAAGAATGTAGTACAGTTTAAAATTAGAGTTCTTAATGGTTTTGCTTCCAATAACATAAAACCCATCTAAATATAAAAGCTATTGCTTTTGCATTGTGGGAAAAAATTAGTTCTGATTTCACAGAACCCTTATCCTCCTGCTGGTATGCAAATAGTTACTTAGCAGGAATCACTTCCCAATGAAAATTATCATAAAGTATTAATGGTCTGCTATAAGAATGTTCCATAGAAGAGAAGCCAAAATTTTAGATTCAGAAAGGACTTTGGAAGTAATTTTGTTAAATGTCTTTATTTAATAAATAAGAATTTCTAAACATTTTTACTCAAATCTCTTTTCACCCTTTCTGAAAAGACATAGGTTAGTACAGCAATCATAAAAGGGGATACGTATCCAAGAGTCAAGTGTCTTCCACAATGACACAAAAAACTTGGGACTGCTCATGGGGTTTCCAAACAGGACCTACAGCAGCTACTATTGTCGCTTTAAAAGAGTCAAACATGCCTATCAATATAGTATAGACAGACACCCCATTCTGGAACTAATCTACAGGGACACCCCAACACCCCCCCATCTATCACTCAAAAAATACTGGAACATACCCAAAGTGCATTTGTTTTGTTTTTCTCAATACATGTTTCCCTTTTTTCACCCACTTTGACCCTTCCACATTATTTAAGATTGGTCTGCATTTGAACCACTTAGTGATTTTTTTTATAGTTTGGAAGAATAAACTATACAGCAACTATTTCAATAAGTTAAGCACAAACTTAACAGAAATATCAAATAATGTGCTATATCTAGTTAGAGTCAGACTTAAGACGAGAATTCAGGCCTGCTACTTTAGAGACCAATATTCTTTCCATCAACAAATGATAATGATTAGCCAGTTTGTCTCGGTGAAAATCCTCCACTCTGTGTTAATACTCAAGTGAAGGAAGTCAATATGGTCTATGGTCTATACCATGATATGGTTATTTAAATTACTTTTCTGGGTGCAATTCAGATTAATTTGAGGGCTATTGTGACAGGGAAAATAAAAGGCTAGCCTTTATATATATTTAAAATTATTAGATTTACTTCTCAGTATTTATCAAAATGCAACTTTACTTACTTGTACTTACCTGGCAAAAGTTTCCCTTAAAATAGTTTAATATGTAATTTGAGGTTTTAAGAAGAGGGGTAGAGTCACTGTGGGAGGATATACACAGCAGTTAATGGTACAGTAACACTTACGGTTTTAAATCTGAAGTTGGAATGAAAGTGAGGGCTGCCAGAGATCAGGTGATAAGCTCAAAAGAGGAGGAATGTGATTATCCTACCACCCAATGCCTCATGCTTTGAGGTGGATATAAGTTTGTCCAACCTGTAAGAACAGCTTTGCTCAGTGATGCTGAGAGAAGCAAGCTGAGAATTACCAGTGGTCTCTTGAGTGGACATGGCTCAGTAGTGCCTAATCCAAGAAGAAATGATTAGCCTGACTGCCCTGGCCAAGGCAGAGACTCAGAGGATTGCAGCTACAGATAAACATGGGGAGAGTTATTTAGGAGAAAGAAGCAGAGTGGATTATGCTCGGGTGTATAGGTACAGCAAAAGTTCACAGCAAGATGAATTACTTTTCAGGTTGTGCATCTTGGAAAGAAGGAGCCCAAAGTAACTTCTAGGAAATACAGAATATTGTCCAAGTTTCCCAGAGCAGGAATTCTCATCCACCTGGATTCTGCTTGAATAAGCTACTAAATTGGAATGTCCTTCATAGGGAGACTCAACCCAATGTTATCAGGAGAGAAATGGGGTTCTCCAGCACCAGCATGGACTGCCATTTGGTTAGCTTATTCTACTCTAGCAATCTCTGCTCAAGAATATCTACTTGCTAACATCTGTAAGTGGGAATTATTATCTTTCCTATAGAACAATTCAAAGTAAATACAATTTGTGAGATGATTAGAATGTCTCCTGTTTATTCATATCCAATTCAAGAAACATACTGATAAACAGTGTGGCTAGGCTTATGTTATAAGGACTGCAATCTGGGAACTGAAGTTAAGATACATGAAAACTTTTTTCTGAAAAATATTATCTGTGCATGATTTTTTCTGTATGATTCATGGTGAAAGAAAATTAAGTTCTCCCAATCTAATAGCACGAGTCTTCCCAGTGTCATCTTCCTTTTTGATTGGTACTTATGCCTATGGAATATAAGCATTTAATATCTTAAATAGTCATATCTGCCACCTTCTTAAGTATTATCTCATTTTGTAACCCCACCCGGAGTTTACATCTGTGAAGATGAATATCTTTCTCTCTCCCATTTTCCCTTTTTTCTTTCTTCCCTTTTTAAATCAAATTCTACTCTTAAGGGTCATAGAGTATCCCTTCCTTAATGGATCTGGGTCAGGGTAATCATTCCTTTTCTCATTGGAAAGCTGAAACATCATGATGCATCTCAGTCCAGATAACTGGATTGAGGTAGAGATGTTATATAAGAGGAAGAGAGGAGCATGTGAGAATCCCAGTTGAGCCAGTTGATGCCTCTTTGTACTCTCTTGCTCTGTTGTGATTGAACGTATGGGCAAAGGAAAACCTGCCCAAGAAGGACAAGGCAACCAGGGGTTCAGGTTCCTCATGGATGAGGCTCTGTTGTACCACCAGGGTGAGCCTCTGAGCCATGCCAAGGTGGCGGTTGAGAGTGAAGGGAATGCAGAATGGATAGTTGAAGGAGAGATGGTATCAACAGCCTGATTCCAATTACAGTGACAGTTGTTACAGTTCGTCCCTCTAGCTTATTTTTTAAGTTTCTCCTTAGAGAAAGAAGCTATGCAGAATGCTGGAGGATCTGCTTTGGAATGAATTCTGATAGACATAGAAATACACTGTCCTGATCCCCTTCCAACCGGGTTTTCTGCCAGCTGTGGATTGTGTGTTCAGAAGGCAGCTTTCATTTCTTAGCTCTTTTGGGATCTGCCTGAGCTGTAGAGAACTGTTTTCCTGAGGTCAAACCTTTCTTGGGAATCCTGAATCCAGTAACTGGGTGAAAGAGAAGATATAAAGGTACAGCTCTTTGGGCCAGATGGGCAATTCTTGCTTGTTCCTCACTAGTTTTCTGAAGACTATGTTAGATCTCCATCACTGTCCAACTTCTTCAAAGTTCCAAACTCTTCACTTTACAGGCATTATTTGATAAATATCTTGTATCCCAATTTCCATCTGAGCATTCTCTTGTGGAGAATACAATTTATGAGACTCACCTTGCGCTACATCCAAACCTTATCACAAGACTGTTTTGATTCCTGACAACAATAAATTTATCTCCTGGAAAGATAGTCACTGAATCAAAAGTAATTAATTCTCTATTTCATTAACAGCTATTAAGAGTAAATAAGCTGAGGAAAAGCAATCTACCATTTCAGATGTAAAAATTGTGCATGAAAAGGATCCTGAGGAGAAAGAGTTGTTCTAAGAGACTGGGGGGTAAAGCTAGACTGAGATTCACAAGAGAACTGAGCCTCTGAGTAGGTCATGAGTAGGAACTGATACAGGTGGCACACTAACTCTTCACATAATCCCCTTGTACTTAACGGGTCCCTTGGACTTGCCCTATAAAGGAGTCATTCTTGACAATAGGAGGATTATTTTCCCAAGAAGCACTTCTCTAGAGAAATATGCCTGATGCATAGCCAAATCTAATTCCAGACATATTTATTAATAAGAATATGTAACCTAAATTTAACAGATTTATTGTACAGGCTACATATAATTGTCCAAAGTAATTTCCATGACCTGGGGCACCTGGGTGTTTCAGTTGACTAAGCCTCTGCTTTCTGCTCTGATCATGATCCCAGAAGTCCTGGGATCAGGTTCCACATCAGGTTTCTGCTCAGTGGGGAGTCTGCTTCTCCCACTCCCTCTGCTGCTATCTTTCTGTCTCTTTCTGTCAAAACAATAAATTATATCTTAAAAAAAAGGAAATTTCCATGACTCTTATAACTTAAAAGAAAATCAAGGAAAAAAAATGTAAAAATGTGTTTTAATACAATTTACGATATTGTGCACTTTCTTAATGGTAAAAAGAGTAAAAACAAAAACAAAAAACAAAGTACACTTCCCAGTGGTGAGTATCATGTTAGTGGCTTTTTTCAAAGTACTTGAGCACAAATATATAGAAATTTTGTATTAAATAAAATGGCCAAAATTAAAATTTTTGAGTCACTATAATGGGTACTTGAGTCTTTGAGCTTCCAGATGTTTAATGGGTGTATCTAATAATGATGTGGTTTTCAGAGTGAGGAAATAGCTAATTTCCTATTCCATAGCCATTACCTTTTTTTTTTTCTCGTTTGAAACCCAAAACCTAAACAAAACAAAATAGTGAGATATCACGTGCGAAAACTGTATAAACTACTTCATAGATAAAGTTGACCAAAGAGATGAATGTAAGCAGAAGGGACAGAGAGGAAGTACCAAGAACGCTCCCCCTAACTGGGATACACACTTAGCATGAGCTCTTTCAGACAGCTCTTTTTCATCCTCCTGCTTCTCTGCCTGAGTGCAGGTGTGATGCTTGGAGGTCCAGACATTTCAGAACTTGAGGCTAACTTGAAGATAGAGGGTAAGTACTAAGGAGAATAAAATAGAAAAAAAAAAAAAAAAACTGATCCTGGGTTCTGATGGCTTAACTGAGTTGTCAGGTAGTCTGGAGTGCCTTCCTCAGAACTCCTTTTACATAAGAGAGATTTAAGTTTCCATCTTCTTAACTCACTATTATTTCTGGCTTGTTACTAGCTCCTGTACGAATCTCTAAGTGATAATATGCTTTTGTCTGGCAGCCAAAACAACAATTATTTGATGCAATAATTAAATGAGTTGAACTCTATTTCCATGTTGGATTCATATCTTGGTTTTTAGTTATATATGAGTATTGTCATTAATAATCATTAAATTATTTTCTCAACAGAAGTTGCATTCATGTCTTGTTTTAGCTGGTACATGATAATTCCAAACTCTGAGTAAAATAGTTAATACTTTGAGGAACACCTTCAGAAATGTAAAAATCTGAAAATGTAAAATACTTTATGAATGGTTTGAGTATTTTTCCATTGGTTTTTAACTAGATACAGATATATTAAAAATGAGAATAGTTTAAATCATCTCCAGTGGTCATTCACTCCTTATAATTGATCTCACACAAGAGAAATTTTTGTTAATTTTAACTACCTAATTAGTCACTTATTTGCAGTTGGGGATTTGTAGCTACATGCTGATTTAATTAGACTGTCTTTAAACTCTTGGATTTCTCTTACTCTCATTTTCTCTTTTATTTAAATATTTGATAAAAATGAATTTTTGTTTAGATATAACAATAGAATCTATATCACCTGATTAGATTTCCTTCACAAGTACACAGTAAATAATTTACTAATATATGGGTCAGGGATTAAAATTTAACAACCTAACTTCCAAATTACTTTCTAGGACCAAATTAAAATTTAAAAGCATAGGATTTAATTAATTCAATTACTTGTTGGTAGCAAAAACACCAATCTGAGAACTCTAGAAAGATGATAACATCTGTTTTCAAAATATATTCGTCATATTAAAACATAAGAGTGTCCTTTTATTATTGTTTTAACAGCCATATTCAAATAATCTGTTATAAGTTTTCTTAAAAGCTAAATATTGGAATTCTAGTTCCAGATTTGACTCAACATATTTTATTTAACAACATTAACAATATAAGCATTAAAGTTTGTAATAATACAATTTTAGAATTGAGGCTTGTATTGTAGTTCAGAAGAGAATACACAGCATGAAGTTAATAAAACATAACAGAAGGCATTTCTTCTCTTGTTTTAGGAGTATTATTTCAATAAAGAATAGGCTTGTTGACATAAAAGCAACAAAAATTTAATTTGTAATGTTTAATATAGTTTTTGATGTTTAAAATGTTTAATGTTTCAAAAAAGTACGTTCTAACTCTAATGTGAACTTAGGGCTGGGGCATCTATTTGACCTTAAATAGAAGTATCTTTTTTTTTTTTTAAAGACTTTATTTATTTATTTGATAGAGAGAAACACAGCCAGAGAGGGAACACAAGCAGAGGAACTGAGAGAGGGAGAAACAGGCTTCCTGCCGAGCAGGGAGCCCGATGTGGGACTCGATCCCGGGTCTCCAGGATCATGACCTGAGCGGAAAGCAGTTGCTTAACCAACTGAGCCACCCAGGCCCTCAAAGTATCTTTTTTAAACTTGTCCTATTTTAGTCTTATAAATCTATTTAATAAAACACATCTCAAATATCATAACATCTTATTTCTAAAGTACTGACATTGGAGCTAGTTATATAGCAGTAACTTTAAGATAATATCTTTATAAGAAGTATATTATCCTCCTACCATATTGTACTTTACACACTGTACCTTTCATACATGTTCATAGTGAATCAACATTATGATATAAGGAAGTGCTTTCTATTTTCTCTATCAGTTAGTGTATCTTATATCTTCAAACAATTTTTGTTTGCCTCTTCAAGTATCAGAGCAAATTTAGTATAGTCTTGATTTAAAGTCTGATATACTCAGTTCACTGTAACTGTAAGCTAATGAAAAATACACTTAAAACACAAAGCTAATATGAATAAACTTGTCTTTTATGTTCTTAAATCAAAAGGAAAATAAAATATGTTTCTAAGGGTAGGAGAAAGTAAATGAATGAATAGATAAATGTATAAAAAGTAAACTTTCCATTTATTTATAATTTTTAAAAGTCATGATTTACCCAGAAAATACTAGTATGCCTAAAGCATGATTTCTAAACCAGGTTACCATTAACATTTGAGTTGGATAATTTTTGTTATAGAGGATGTTAAACAGTATCACTGGCCTCTACCAATTTGATGCCAAGAGCACATTCCCAATTATAAGAATCAAAAATATCTCCAGATATTGCCAAATATCTCCAGGGAGAAGGGACACAAAAATCCCACGTGGTTGATAACCAGTGATCTAGAGGAATGAGAAGAATATTTTTAAGATATTTTTTTTTTCACACAGAGAGAGATCACAAGCAGGCAGAGAGGCAGGCAGAGAGAGAAGAGGAAGCAGACTCCCTGCTAAGCAGATAGCCCCATGCGGGCCTTGATCGCAGGACCCTGAGATCAGGGACTAAGCAGAAGGCAGAGGCTTTAACCCACTGAGCCACCCAGCTGCCCGAGAAGGCAATTTTTAATGTTTTATATGTAAACATACTAATTAAGAGGTAGTATAAAATCAGCTTTAGATGTAACATGTCAACAAGTTCAGACACACAGTACATCAGTCACACAATTTAGCATCTTTCTTGTTTTGTTTTGTTTTTAACAATTTATTTTATTTTTTCAGTGTTCCAAGATTCATTGTTTATGCACCAGAGCATCATTTTTAAGCAGTGATCTAGTGGTAACAACTTCATCATTCTATTCATACCAAAGATACTTATAAAATATGCATTGTTTATTAGATTTAATCATCTTATGTCTCAAATGGTCCTTTGAAATGGCTATTGGTAGAGAAAAATTTTTCCATAGATGTTTTATTCATCAATACTTTCATAATAATTGTTTAAATATTTGCATTAGTTATATGATATGCTTCCATTTTTGTGTCTGCCAACCCATTGTGGAGTTGTGCTTGTTTACAGATTCACTGGAACTGTGTTTTAGGGGATATCAGTTTTGTTAGATTTAGTCTTTTTATTATTTGTTTCAAAATTAAAGATTAAAGCAATTCATATAAAATTTGAATAATCATAGAGTTTCTTTTATTTTATCTGCACTTTTGTTTTATTTTTTTTTTTTTATTTATTTTTTTTTTTTTTAAAGATTTTTATTTATTTGACAGAGAGAAACACAGCCAGAGAGGGAACACAAGCAGGGGGAGTGAGAGAGGGAGAAGCAGGCTTCCCGCCAAGCAGGAAGCCCGATGTGGGACTCGATCCCGGGTCTCCAGGATCATGACCCGAGCCGAAGGCAGTCGCTCAACCAACTGAGCCACCCAGGCGCCCCTGCACTTTTGTTTTAATACAAAGGAATAATAATCATTATTTTAAGACTGCATTTTCTTTAACTTTTATTATAGAAAACTTCAAACGTATAAAAAAATGGGAAAACAGAATAAAAAACCTCTATATACCTGTTATCCAACAAATGAATCCCCATAATCAAATATTCAGTCAGTATTCAAAATTCTGATTGTCTCATTAGATTTATATTGTTTATTCAATTTAAGATCTAAAAAAACTCCATATGTTACAGTTAGGACTCTTTTAACATGAAAGTTTTCTCTCCACCTTTTTATTTTTCCTTGCAATTTATTTATTCATTTTGAGGGGGGGAGAAACCAGCTTGTTTGTTCTACAGAGTTTCACATAATCAAGATTTTGTTCACTGCATCCTCATGTAATAGTTTTCATGTTCTCTGTCATGAATAGTTTCAAGAATGTTGGAGAAGAATACTTCATATCTGGTGTTATAACCTTCATCAGAAAACACACATTTTTGGGGAAAAAAAGGGATGTTAGGATTTGTTAATTTAGTATGCATTGCAAAATGGCGGATATTATAATTCAAACATTTCTTCTTTATTTATTTGTTAGGATACTTCTATATAGAGAAACTTCTGACCAGCTATTTGATTATCCTGAGGCAGAATTTGTATGGAAAAAATGGAATGAATTCTAATTATTATTTATAGCCATTTTCAAAATAATGAATTGTTTACCTGACATTCTCTATTAGTGACCAAAACAACAATAATAACAAACAGCAAAAACCAAAACAAACAAAACAAAACAAAAAAACCCATGACTATCTTTATTTTATTTTCTTCAGTATTATAATGACATTATGGGTTGAACTATATATGATGTATTATAATTTATTATGATTATAGTTCTTGTTGATGATCATACTCAACCAGTCTCATCTTTGGCCATCAGGAATCACTTCAAATTGGCTCCTTCATTCCTTGGACACAATCCTTGATGCTGGTAGTCTTTGAGAGCTTTCTTGCTTTGTGGTATGGTAAGACATTTCAGGCTCATTTCTTATATTGTTAGCCCCAGATTTCCTTCTACAAACTGCTTAGAAGTAAGTAAGAAACTTGTACGATTGTGAAAAAGTCATATAGTTGATGGCAAATGTAGATGAATGGACTTCCTGAAATTACATGATAGGGTCTAGGTATCATAATAGCTGACTGTTGATAGAAATAGGAATTTAATTTTTCTCATTTGCTAAAGACTCTATCTTTCCTTCACTTTATATTATATTCATATTCATGTGAATTTGCTTTTAGATACATATTACTTTCCCTTCCCTCATCCTTCCATTTTCTTCCCCATCTTCTTCCCTCTCTCCCTTCCTCCCTCTTTACATTCTTTCCTTAACTCATTATTCCATCTAGTCTTTCTTTATAAACCACAAGATAAAGACCTAAATGTAACCTCCCTCCCCCAATTTTCTAGCACCACTTAATGGAATAATTCTTTCCTCCCTAATGCTTTGAAATGTTATCCTAATGACATACTAATTTTTTTCATGATCACATTAGTTTCAGAATTTTATATTCAATTCCATTAATTGTAACTACTTTTCTAATATCATTATGTTAACTTTTAGAGAATTTAATTCTAGTTTAATATCTTATAGTACAGATACATTCTCTTTGTTATTATTTTAAAATATTTTATTTTCTAACATTGTCTGTTTATCCTTCTAAATGAAATTTAACATTATTTTGTAATGTTAATAAATTACTTTGATATGCTGATGAACATTGTAAACTATTTTAGGGATAATTGGAATCCAAAAAATTTGAAAATCCTCATTTATCAACATATTTTATCTTTCCATTTACACAAATATTGGGTGATTTTTTTTAAAGTATTTTCATTTGCTCAAGTTTATTTTTAGGAAATATATATCTTGATTGACAATGGAGATGAAAATTTATTTTCACTGATTTTTTTCTAATAATTATTGGTATTTGGGAAAGCTGTTGTTTAGATATATTTATTTTGTAAACAAGTACCTTACATTTGTAAAGATTGTCCTTCAGAGCACCTTTCCTCTAATCTGAATAAGGCCCACTGAAACACTCATGAAATCCAGGCATAAGCTCAAATAGTAATTTTCTGTTGCCTACTGAGTACTCAGATACTGTCAGATTATAATCAACTAAACTTCCTGCTCAGCTGTGACCAAGGCTTAAATAAAGACAGGTCTCTTATACAATTTGTATTGCTGCACAGATTCTATTTTAACCCCATGTCCAACACTTACAGAGGAGCAGTTGTTTAAAATACAGGGGAGGAAGTATCCATTGATTTCTAAACTGTTGTTCATTCAACTATTAAATTAATAGGGATGAGTTGTCAGGATGTCAGGATTCTTACTACATGGTCTATGCTTCAGTATTGGAGGAGACTTGTGATTCTAGATAGATGCGAAAGTAGGTTAACCATGGAGGACCTCCCTGCCTTTTTTGAAATTTAATACTGTTATATAGTGTATATGGGTTGGCTAGTATAAAGTTTCTAAAGATGGCTTCTAAAATAATTAATTTTTAGTGAGGTATAGATTTGCCAAAATCAAGAAGGCAATGAAATCGATTGCTAATATGTAATACTTACTATAGATACTTTATATTGTTACTTAAAAAAATATAGAGCTAAAAAAATATATATACAGCTATGAATGCATGTAGTATGCATTTTACAAATAACTTCTTCATGTCTTGCCTCTTTGGAACCATAAGAAATTTGGGGACCAGACAGGGCAGAAATTATTTTCTTCACTATTAATCATTCATTTAGCACATATTTAATGAATACATACTAGGTGCCATGATGGAAACTGAATGAATGCAAGTGCTCAAGATAAAAGGCATAATCCTTTTGTCCCAGGATTTTACAATCTATTGGGAGAAAAAGATAATAAGAAAAATGAAAATGGTAACTGTGAGATAAATATGGTGAGAGAGAGAAGTATGAAAGGATAAACAGAAACACCTCACCCAGAGTGGAAGAATGAGACTCCTACTCAAAGAAATGACAGGTGAACCAAGTCTTGGATGTTGAATAACAAAGAGCCAAATGTAGAATGGAAGGAAAAGTGGATAGTTAAGGATGTGTAAAATTGCGACATTCCCGTATGGAAATAATAAATTAATGAAAAATTTTAACCAAGAAATGATACTATGGCAATAGTACTTCAGATTGAGTGTATAGCTATTGTGTAGAAATGTATAGTAAGAATGTTAAGAAAATGCATTTGTACTAAGACAGTAACTGTAAGATTAAAAGTAAAGTAAGAATCCTAGGGATACTACAGAGAAAATATTATTTATAAGGCTCATTGCCAAACTGAATTTAGTGGTTAGTGATGTGTGAGAAATTAAAAGTAATTTATATGTTGAGACTTTGTATTTATATGTTAAGATTTTGTATTTATCTCTAGATAGGGAAGAGAGATGAATGAGTAAAATTGGGAGCAATATTGGACATATCAAATTTGGGGTCTCGGGCACCTGGGTGGCTCAGTGGGTTAAAGCTTCTGCCTTCAGCTCAGGTCATGATCTCAGGGTCTTGGGATCGAGGCCCGCATCAGGCTCTCTGCTCAGCAGGGAGTCTGCTTCTTCTGCTCTCTCTGCCTGCCTCTCTGCCTACTTGTCCTCTCTCTTTCTGTCAAATAAATAAATAAAATAAAATCTTTAAAAAAATTTGGGTTCTCTTTCTCTGAAAGTTTGCTGTGGTTAGCAGTAGTATAATGATACCTAAAGTCCACTCCACTACTCCCCAGAATCTGTAAATATGTTGTTACATGATAAAGGAATTGGAATTTGTAGATACAAGTAAGATTGCTTACAGCAGACCTTAAAAATAGATAGATTATCCTGATCCTGGGTTAACCACATGGGCCCAGTGAAATCACATAAATCCTCAAAAGTAGAAGAGGAAGGCAGAAGAATGGGCCAGATAGAATACAAGGTGAGAAGGACTTGATTTTCTTTCTCATTTTGCTGACTCTGAAGATGGAAGAAGGGATCCACAAATCAAGGAATATGAGCAGCCTTTAGAAGGTGGAGACAGCCTTCAGTATACAGGCATTAAGAAAATGGTAATCTCAATAAGGAACTTAATTCTGCTAACAACCCAAAAAAGCAGTAAAGGTAATATCCCCTAGAACCTCCAGCCTTTCAATAAAAGACCACAAGAGAAGTTTAGGTAGAGGTTTATTACTCACACTGATAGAGGTACATGCCAAGCATGTCTTGAGGGGTCACATGGGGTGGTCAAGTCAGAGTGAGGCCAAGACAGTGGCAGAGCCTGGAGCACATGCCTTTATCAGGGTCAGTAGGTAGAGTGCTTTGGGGCTCTAGGGCTAAGTCCAGAATTGTTAATTCAAACCTAGAAGAGCAGGGTTTTGGTAATTTCATAAGGGTCTTAGCTAAAGGGTGAATAAGATGAAGGCCATAGGAGGTGGGGGTGAATGTTTATCACAAGAGCTGTTGGGGAGTCATATCAGGAACTGATGTTCCCTTGCCATGCTTGTGAGTCTGCAGCCTGTTAATCAGGGACATTGACTTGCATGGGGTACTTGGGTTGGGATAAGCCCCCCCCCCCAAGAGCCACTTAGCCAAACAAAATGAGTGCCAAAGAAGCAACACCACAGATTAGCCTCTTTAACTATGGATAATTAGGTTTTGTTTCTTTGCTTGTTTACTTAGGAAAATTTCTAGCAAAATAAAGTGAAGAGAATATTAATAAATATTAACAATAGGTACCATGAAAGGATTTGCTTGTTGTGATCCAAGCCCTGAGCTAAGCACTTTACATGAATTAGCTCATGTCTTCCCGCTAGTATCCTTTGAGGTAGGTATTAATAATACTAGTTCATATATGAGGACTCTGAGGTTTCGTTACATAAATTACCTGGCCCACTTCAGAGTCCGTATTCACATAGAAATCTGCCTTTAACCTCTCTGGGATCCATTTTGCTTCCATGTTCTAAAGGGTACTAAATTTAAAGCCAGGAAAACCATTCTGAGTACAATAGTTCTTTCTTTGCTAAGATCTCAGTTTCTACCACGGAATTCTTGCATTTCGTGGGAGGATTCAAGTTGAAGCCACTGCTCTCGAAGAAGTAACAACCACTCTGGTGAATCTCATTAAAGTCTCCAGTTGCAGCGTAGGCCTATACTGTAGTTCATTCTCATTTTATTTATTTATTTATTTATTTATTTATTTATTTATTTATTTATTTATTTTTTAAGATTTTTTATTTATTTGACAGAGAGAAACACAGCTAGAGAGGGAACACAAGCAGGGGGAGTGAGAGAGGGAGAAGCAGGCTTTCCGCCGAGCAGGGAGCCTGATGTGGGGCTCGATCCCGGGTCTCCGGAATCATGACCTGAGCCGAAGGCAGTCGCTTAACCAACTGAGCCACCCAGGCGCCACCAATTGTTCTCATTTTAATGTCAAGTCCAATACCCTCCAGGCTGAAATTATTGGAGACAGTAAGGATTTTTATGTGTATATAATTGTGGTAAAGGATTATTGTAAACTGTGCCTGTTTATTTGAATTGCAGCTTTAATATTAATAATAAGCCTATAACCAAAACACTTATCTATTATTATTGCCAGAACTGATCATTCCCTTCAATTTTGCTATCTTTCTGGTCCTATTTTATTTTCTATCTTTTAAGGCAGACTGACCAACAATGAAACAGAAAACACCTTCCAAATTCACTAAGTTAAAAAAAAAAGTTTCCTTTAATAATTTTGTTTTCCTTAATACATTAAAAAAAGGAGAAATCTACATTAAAACATTCAGTTTCTCAGGTCAGCAATCCATTCATTGTATTTTAAAATTAATGAGCTATTCAAGTAAAATAAACTAATGGTTTCAGGGTGGGAGGTCGGGACGATGGGTGAAATAGGTGAAGGGGACTAAAGAGTATACTTACCATGATGAGGACTAAGTAAAGTTGAATTGTTGAATCACCATATTGTACTCCAGAAACTAATATAACACTGTATGTTAACTATACTGGAATTAAAATTAAAAAAAACACCTTAATAAAAAATAAATTTAAAAAATAGTCGTCTATTTTCCTAGCTTACATTTTTCTGTCCCCCATTTATTACTCACTTATTGCACAGGAGTTCAGCTATCTTTGATTTCAACCTCTGTCCTCAGACCAGGTCCGTATTTCTTACTGCTGGATAGAGGCTGCCATTATAAATTCTAGAAGCTCCTCTAACTCATTATTTCTAAACTCAGATTTTCTTTCTAAAACATGCATGTGGCATATACTTTTGTTGTCAGCAGTATCAGCATCCAATTATCCAAGTTCAAAACATGGTCTAAGACACCATCATCTTCTCTTTCACCTCCCCAACTGAAACAGTTCTCAACCTCAACTCAGTCCACCAAAAAAAATATCTCTTAAGAGATAACTCCTTCTACTGCTAGACAGACACTGTCTTCATGACATCTCCTTTTTTTTTTTAAATTTCAAGTTTTTATATAAATTCTGGTGAGTTAACATACAGGAAAATATTGGTTTCAGGAGTAGAATTCAGTGATTCATCATTTACATATAACACAGCGCTCTTCCCACCAAGTGCCCTCCTCTAATACCCATCCCCCAGCCACTACCCTCCATCAGTCCTCAGCTTGTTCTCTATAGTTAAGAGTCTCTTATGGTTTACTTCCTTCCTTCTTTTTTTTCTCCCTCCCCCTATGTTCATCCATTTTGTTTCCTAAATTCCACACGAGTGAAATCATATGGTATTCGTCTTTTTCTGACCGACTTATTTTGCTTAGCATAATACACTGTAGCTTCATTCCATTTGATGGCTGAGTAATATTCCATTGTGAACATATATATATGTGTATATATATACACAATGTATATGTATATTTAATTGTGTGTGTGTATATATACCATATCTTCTCTATACATATATAAATATGTATTTATAGATATACAATGTATATATAGATTCCATTGTGTGTGTGTGTGTGTGTGTGTGTGTGTGTGTGTGTGTGTACCACGTCTGCTCTATCCATTCATCAGTGAATAGATAATTGGGTTCTTTTCATAATTTGGCTATTGTTGATAATGCTACTATAAACATTGGGGTGAGTGTATCCGTTCAAATCCATATTTTTATATCCTTTGAATAATCATTTAGCAGTACAATTACTGGACTGTAGGGTAGTTCTATTTTTAACTTTTTGAGGGCGCTCCATACTGTTTTTCAGAGTTGTTGCACCATTTGCATTCTCACCAACAGTACAAAAGGGTTCTCCTTGCCAACATCTGTTGTTTCCTGAGTTGTTAACTTCAGCCATTCTTATGGGTTTGAGGTGGTATCTCATCATGGTTACCCCTGGTTTCTTCTAACTTGATTCTGTCTTTCACTTTTTTCAATGTCTGCTTTCTAAAACAAAATGTGATCATGTCAGAGCCTTACAAGGGTATGTTTTTTTGTTTGTTTGTTTTTTATTATTATTATTTTTTAAGATTTTATTTATTTATTTGACAGAGAGAGAGAGATCACAGACAGGCAGAGAGAGGAGGAAGCAGGCTCCCTGCCGAGCAGAGAGCCCAATGCGGGCCTAGATCCCAGGACCCTGAGATCATGACCTGAGCCGAAGGCAGAGGCTTAAGCAGTGAGCCACCCAGGCGCCCCAAGGGTATGTTTAAAAGGACTCAGTGGCTCTTCCTTGCCTACAAAATAAAGGTAAATTACTCACACAGATAACACGCAAAGTCTTCTTGCCAATATGTGGCAAAAGAGGAGCATGTTAAATGATACATCAGAGCTGCGGCCACCAGATCCAAAGTCAGAATTCTACAAAACAAATGACCACATTACTTGAAGAGATAAATAGCATTTTAGAAAAGCAAGAGACAGAGAAAAACTGTTATAGACTAAAATAGACTGAAGACATATGTCAACAAATGCACCACATGGATATTTTAGAAGCAATGTGGTTGAATATTAAATGATATATTAAGGGATGATCATTAAGTTTATTAGACACACAAAGTGTTAAGATTTTACTTAAGTTCTTTTCTAATAGGTATACATTGACACAGAGAAACACAGCCAGAGAGGGTAAACAAGCAGGGGAAGTGAGAGAGGGAGAAGCAGGCTTCCTGCCGAGCAGGGAGCCCTATGTGGGACTCGATCCCGGGTGTCCAGGATCATGACCTGAGCCGAAGGCAGTCGCTTAACCAACTGAGCCACCCAGGCGCCCAGTTTACCCTCTCTGGCTGTGTTTCTCTGTGTCAAATAAATAATGAACTTAATTTAAAAATATTCCAGAGACGGGGTGCCTGGGTGGCTCAGTTAGTAGGTGTCTGCCTTTGACTCAGGTCACGATCCTGGAGTCCCAGGATAGAGCCCCAGAGTCCCAGGATCGAGCTCTGCATCAGGCTCCCTGCTCAGTGGGAAGCCTACTTCTCTCTCTCTCTCACTCCCCCTGCTGGTGTTCCCTTTCTCCCTTTATCTCCCTCTGTCAAATAAATAAGTAAAATCTTAAAAAAAAAAAAAAAAAAATTCCAGAGATGAAGGTGGTAAGGAGAGAGATGAAGCAAAATTTAAGTGCTGATAATTGATGAAGCTGGATGATCAGCACAAGGGCTCATTTTACTAATCTCCACTTTCATATATGTTTGAAGCGTTCCATAATAACAATTTTTTTTTTCAAAAACCCTCATTTGGGGCGCCTGGGTGGCTCAGTTGGTTAAGCGACTGCCTTCAGCTCAGGTCATGATCCTGGACACCTGGGATCGAGTCCCACATAGGGCTCCCTGCTCGGCAGGAAGCCTGCTTCTCCCTCTCTCACTTCCCCTGCTTGTTTACCCTCTCTGGCTGTGTTTCTCTGTGTCAAATAAATAAAACCTTAAAAAAAAAAAAAAAAAAAAACCCTCATTTGTGTTACTCAAGACAGTTAACAACTCTGCGTTAGAATACCTTCCTAGACTTAACCTTCAGCCATTCCCCACCCTGACCTATAGGTGGTACTTAACCTGCCAAGCAGTCATGTACTGGGTCTGGGCTCCTGAAGATATTCCCACACACTGTGATCTTTGTTCTAGAGCAATCCAGATTACTTCTCTTTAGAGAAACTAGAACCTCACATCAGCTCCTTAACTACCTACTAATTGCTCTTTGTAAGCGTGCTGTCACTTTGGCATGTTTTGAGCACAGGAGTACTGGCAAGTTTAGAAAATGCAAAACATAACAAAGTATTTCAGTTTGCATCCCAAGCTTGGAAAAGTGGTTTCAGATTATCTATCTTTATTTTGTAAATGTTGAACTGTGATTCTATTACTTCAGCTGATGTAAAATGAGAAAAACTTAAATGACATGTTGAATTACTTCTCATTGAGTGCAGATTTTAGGGGGGGAAAAGCCACTATTTAAGTAAAACTTAGATGGAAGATACTTATCTATCACAATTCATCAACTGGCAACTATACCAGTGGATATATGTCCTTTTTAAATACATTTTTAAAAGAAGATCACTTTAAGAGCTAAGGAAAACGTATTTAAGGAGGAATATTGACAAACATTTCAAATACAGGAGGCAGATAGCTGTTGGTAACATAGAAACAAACCACTTAGGGGCGCCTGGGTGGTTCAGCTGGTTAAGCAACTGCCTTCGGCTCAGGTCAGATCCCGGAACCCCGGGATCCAGCCCCACATCAGGCTCCCTGCTTGGCGGGAAGCCTGCTTCTCCCTCTCTTACTCCCCCTGCTTGTGTTCCCCCTCTAGCTGTGTTTCTCACTGTCAAAAAAATTTAAAAAAAAGAAACAAACCACTTAATGATCAGCAAAGTAGGCGAATGAATCTTGTGGGACTATGAATAGCAAAACATGTTGTGACCTGCTAAAACTAAAGAATAAAGTAAGAACATTATAACAATAGAATTTAGCAAGACAGATCCAGATTGCAAATGTCCCAAGGCAACTGTTAGTATCTCAAGGGACTGATGATAGGTTTTTATTTTGTTGTTGGTTTTTGTTTTGTTTTGTTTTTGTTGTATGGGTAATACATAGCCAAACAGGAGAAGATACCTGGCTAAAGACATCCTTATCTTCCATCCCAGAGACAGATATATTGCATATCAGGTTATAATGGGTTTCTGAAACTAGAAAATGCAGGAATTACTGACATATTTCTGCCTTTTCCACTTTATTGTTCACAGGAAGCTATATTGCATAGAATTATTTAAATCAAATGATACAGGAGGTTAATAGGATGATAAATCAGGGGAAAAAAAGGTTGAAGATACCTTGTGAAATAGATTTCACATGTACAGGTACAATAAAATCACCTGAGAAATGTTGCAGAAATTTAGACCTGTACTCTTTACTACTGATCTTTTGTGTGAGTATGCTGAGTTGGGTGTTTGCAATATTTATACAATTTGCCAAGTGATTCTCATTTTCTAGCCCATTTTCTGTTTACTTTTAGGCCATCTCAGATAAATGAGAACCTTTTCTTTTTTAGATGCTGAGGCAGGGAAAGGCTATCAATAACTCCCTTCGGTAAGCATTTTAAAAAATTAACATTGGCTCATCTATGTTTTCTAATGTGCAGAAGGAAAATGAACTGATTTTTTTTTCTGCTCTTTATAGCCATGGAAAATAATTTATTACAATGCTCCTTCTGCTATCTTTCAGAGACTTATGTGAGGTCTACTCTCTTTTGCACCCTTTTCCTCAAGACTAATTATTTTATCCTTTCCATTAGGGTCTATTCTCCAAGTCATGGTCTTTACTCCCTTGAGAAGGTCACTCACAAAGCAAGAATATATGTTGATTCTCTGGTTGAACAATTAATATTTTCATAGACAGTTTTATGTTTAGGTGTTTCAGTGTAAGCCTATTTTATAGATGTTAATGAGATTAACAACAGGGCTTTATAGAAGTCGAACCACCAGTATCCAAAGTGTTATACGTTGTACAAGAAAAGTTAGCACCCACCTGTGAGGCTTCTTTGGAAATCATGGGAATAAGCAACATTGGAACTATTGTCAGCTTTTTCGGCCTATGGATACACTAATTACCTGGCCCCAAACACCTAACATTTTATTAAAGAGAAGCGTATCCATCATATATGTAGGCAAAAAACTTATATCTCAAAAACAAAATGTGTATTCACTATCTGGAGAACACAGATTCAAGTTATCTGATTCTAGTCTTTCAGTATCTTTGAGAGATTGTAATACTCTTTGTATGTGAGTAATTGATAGAGACCTAAATTCTATCCCGTCTGGCTGAAGTTCAGTTGTCTTCTTTACACCCTGTGGAAGAATGAGTTTTCCCTCCATTTGCATATTTCCTTCAATATTCCTGATCTATAAATGTTTCTGGTTTTTTGTATTCCTTTTTAAACCAGTGATAACATCTGCCTGGGTTCCCTTGTGAGTTAAACACAATCTTTAATGTGTGTTCTTTTATACACATGAGAGTTATAATTTAGCCTTCTCCTGAAAATTATCTCTTCAGATATCATCTAGTGTGAATTGTGTATATTTTAAGTTTTACTGACACTAATTAGATAACTCAGTGTCAAATATTTGAAGGCTTTTATTGTCTAACTTTTAGAGGCCATACTATCATAAATACTATATTGCATATTTGATTTCAGCTTTATACAAGGACAAAAAGAAACTTGAATTACAAATGTCAGAAAGGGCATTTATAATTAGGTTTTGATGCAAGCAAATTAACTACTCCAGGATGTTATTTAGTCACACAGTTCACTGGGATTATTCTTATTTCTTTGCTACACTTGGATCTCTCATTTCCTGTAACAACCCTTCTCAATGTTCATCTCCCTGTAAGCCGTCAACTACAACTCTCCTTTCATGCTCAGCAAAGAATTTGCTTCTCTCTTCACAAAGAAAACCAATGCTTTTAGCTGTATGATTCTGAAGAATCCTACAAGCTTGAAATATAAGTATTACTATTCATATTGAGAAAAAGATTGGCAATTTGGAGATATTCACTTCTCCAGAGCCTGCCTAGTTGCCACCATTCATCTTCGCTGTGGGCTAGTTCACAAAGGCTGCCCCTAACAAAATACCACAGACCAGCGGTTAAACGACAGAATTTTATTATGTCACAGCTCCAGAGATTGTGATCAAGGTGTTGGCAGGTTTGGTTTCCCCTGATGCTTCTCTCCTTGGCTCCATTTTCTTCCTATAGTCTTTCCTCCTGCAGTCTTTTTGGAGTGCACATTCATCCTTCACTGTCTCTCATGTATCCTAATCTCCTCTTCCTAGGACACCAGTCACATTGGAGTAGGGCACACCCTAAGACCTCATAGTCATTTAGTTACCTCTTTAAAGGCCCTATCCCCAAATACTGTCACATACTAAGGTCCTGAGTTTAGGGCTTCAACATATGAATGATGGGGCACAATTGAGTTCATAACAACCTGACTCCCCTTCTTTGCATCCCAGTTAAAAGTAAACACTAGTGTGTCTCTCTTCTGCCTGTAATACCCAGAGGAAACTGCTCTGTTGGGCTCATCAATGAGGTTTTTACTTAATACTTTTTTTTTTTTTGAAATGACTTTATATTTATAGGAGTTACAAAAACAGTGGAAAGGCTTTTCTTATACCTCTCATCCAGCTTCCCCTAAAGTTGGTATCTTATCTATCATAATATATTATCAAAATGAAGAAATTCACACTGTCATAATACTATTAACTAATTTATAAATTTTTTTCAGATTTGCTGAGTTTTTCCATTCTCACTCCAGTTTTGATGTCCCTTTCTGTTCCAGGCTGCACACCAGGATCCCACATTGCATCCAGTCATGTCTCCTTATCTTGGGATATTTAACAGTCTTTCTTTATCTTTTCTATCCTTAAAAATTTCTAATATTTTGGGTGAGATATTTTGTAAAATGCCCTTCAGACTTTATCTGTTGTTTTCTAATTATTAGACTAAGGTTATGTATTAGGTTATGTATTATGGCAAGAATAACACAGAAGTGATTCTGGCTTTTCATTCTGTCATAACAAGAAGTCCGTGATATCCATATGCCTCATTACCGGTAGTATTAACCTTGATTATTTGGTGTATTAGGTTTCTGGGGCAGCTATATCAATTTACCATAAACTTGGGGGCTTGAGATGATAGAAATTGATTGTCTCACAGTTCTGGAGGCCAGAAATCCAAAATCAAGTATTCATTCCCTCTGGAGGCTCTGAGGGAGAATCAGAGCTTCTAGTAATAGCCAGCCATCCTTCGTGTTCCTTGATTTGTAGCTGCCTCTGTCCCATCTCCCAAGTTGGTCTTTGTATGATCCTCTTCTGTGTCTATGGTTATTATCATCCCCTCATTTAAGGACACCAGTAATTGAATTTAGGGTCCATCCTAAATCCAAGGAGGTTCTCATCTGAAAGATAACTAAAGCTGCAAAGCCCTATTTTAAATGAGGTTGTAGTCACAGATATCTTAGGTTAAGACTTGGGGATATTTTAAGGGTGGGGGGAACAAATATAACCTAAAGTTACCATTCTTTCATTTCTAATAAATAAATATCTTGAGGGGAGATATTTAGAGACTATGTAACTATCTTGTTTTCCACAAACTTTCCACCTACTAATTTTTCAGCCATTAGTTGATCTTGCCTATTGTTCTAATAGTAGTTTTCTACTCTTCTCATTCTTTATGCAAACATTAGCTAGACTTCTGAGGTAAAAAATGAAGCTCACTCACTCTATCTTTCTATCTACATATGCATCATCTATCATCTATCTGTATTATGGTTGCCAGATTTTACAAAGAAAAATACAGAATATCCAGTTAAATTTTAATTTCAGCTAAACAATGAAAATTTTCTTGCATATGTTCCATGTACTTTGAAGCATACTTATATACAACATATTTGTTGCTCATCTTAAATTCAAATTTGATTGTGTGTCCTATATTTTATCTGACAACTCTATTCAGTAGAGACACATAAGTATGTAGTATATTGTATGGGTTGTAATCTAATATTGTCATTATTTTGTTGCTCAAATTTTTCCAGGTTCGACCATTGGAAGTACTTTCATGTTGGTTTTGATACCCTTTCACCAAGTCCCTATTTTTTTGGATCCCTTTTTTATTTTCTGGCATCACAAAAAGCTCTAGACCTTATCTTATATTTTCAGAGTCCTCATTCCTTTTAATGAAGAATGGTATTTAGGAATCAAAATCTGGACTGGAGCTGTGCTCATTGCTATTGGGCTATCATTGTTTCAAGGACCTCTCAGCACTCAGAGCTTAGAAATGTTTTTATGCGACATATATAGACACATACATTAGATTTATATCTGACATCCCTATATGTGGTAGGTGGAATACTGGCCCCCTAAAAATGCCCATGTCTTAATACCCAGAGCCTATGAATTTGTTACCTTATATGGCAAAAGGGAATTTGCAGGTATGATTAAGTGAGGAATCTTGAGATGGGGAGATGATCTGTGTGGTCCCCAGTGTAATCACAAAGAGTCTTAGAAATGAAAGAAGGGAACAGGAAAGGTCAGAATCAGAGAAATTTTAAAATTTTATGCTGCTGGCTTTGAAGATGGGAGAAGGAGGCAACAAGCCTAGGAATGTAGACAGCCTCTAGAAGCTGGAAAAGGCAAGGAAATGGATTTTCCTCTAGAGTTTCCGGAGGAGAACGCAATATTCCCAACACTTTGATTTTAGTTCAGTGCACCCCCTTTGGGACTTATAACCTCCAGAACTACAAAATAATAAACTTGTGTTAAGTTAAAACACTAAATTTGTGGTTATTTGTTATAGCAGTAACAATGAGTTCCTACTGATTTCTCCAGTTCTGATCTAACAGCACAGGGTTCAGTCATGACTTTCTCCTTTCCTTATTTGTAAATTCTTTCTCCAACAATGAGAGATCCATCTGTCACTGTCTCTAGTATATTGACTTATATGTTCAACTCCACCATGCACATAAATTAGTGTCAGAATTTCTAACCCATACCTCTGTCTGAAACCCTGTCACTAACTAGAGTACATCTTTTATGTAGAGTGTATTTTGTATTTAGCCTTGTTTTCCAAAGCAAATTACATTATTTTATTCCCCACCTCCTTCCGTTGTTATATGACTTAGTTACATATTATTATTTAGTTAGGTTTACTTGCTATAATTTACATATTATTCATTTAGTTTCCACCTTCTGTCTTGGTTGACATTTATTAATTACACATACAGTAAAATTCGCTATAAATAGTATACATAAATGAGTATTGATAAATACATATGGTCAAGTATCTTCCAACACAGATACAATATACAATGGTTCCATAATATTTCCTTACCCTGTTCATTTGTACTTAATCCTACAGCCTACCTCTTACCCGTGGGAAACATGTTTTTGTTTTTTTTCCCTATAAATTTGTATCTTCCAGAATATAATGTAAATTAAATCATCAGTATGTAACTTTTCAGGCTTGGCTTCTTTCACTTCTCACTTCACAAGAAACAATTTAAAATCACTCATGTGATTGTGTGAATTAATAATTTTTTTCCTTTTTATTGCTGATTGTACTCTATCATATGTATATACCATAGTTCAACCACTCACTTACCGGAAGACATGTGGTTGGTTTCTACTTTTGAGGGATTATGCCCTAGGCTTTACAATATATATTTTTAATTAACCAGTTAAATCAGTAACAATTTCTATTTTGATTGTAGTGAAACATGTGACACTATACTCCCTATTTCTTCCTCCTGTCCATTGATCTTTTTTTTCATATATTTTGCTTTTACATCAGCTACAGTCACATAATATGTCAGTGCTAATTTTGCTTTAAATACTCACCTCACTTTTAGAGCAATTAAAATAAGAAAAAATGAAAACAAATGAGTTATTTTAACATTATTGGATTTCCAGTACTGCTTACTTATTTGTAGAGATTTCATTTTCTGTCTGGTATCATGCTCCTTCTGCCTGAACTACTAACTTTAACATTGTTGTAAATTAGGTAGCAGAAATTTCCTAGCTATCTTAAATATCTTATTCATAGATGAGGCCCTGAAATTTTTGGTGAAAGAGGAAAAGAAAAACAGAGGAGGAATGAAAGGAAAGAAGCTTATTTCAACATAATTTCTCTAAGCTCTAAAGTGTAATATATTTCATATGAACTCTTTTTCTATTGTTATAATATTTTATAAAATTATGCAGTACATTTGGTTTCAGAAAGTTAATCTATGGTATCTTACATATCATCTCTTCCTGCAAAAATAGTTCATGTTTAAAACATGCCATATACATACAGGTATAACATACTGCTACATATTCTATCTATATAAAGATACACAGAATATGCATCAATCTATAAAGACACACATAAAATTGTTTACTATGATTACTTAAGCATGTAAATGAGATCAAGGTTGAAAGGGAAGTTTTACTTATAATTTGTATATTTCCATATTCTTTGGATTTTATTATTAGCATATATTGTATAAACTTCCTCAAAATAAAAAAACCCTGTATTTTTAAAAGCAAACTATCTTAAAAACACATCAAATTGGTTTTCCTCCAATGTATAAGCAATGTTGCACAAAAACGACATAATTTCTAAAATCTAAGACTGCGTATAATGTATATTCTCTAAGGTTCAAAAGCATTAGAAATTATGAGTTCTACCTCTCTTGTTTTTAATTATAGGTTTTAAATAACATAATCATTCAAATTTATTGTTAATCATTTCAAATCATCAGCCATTAAAGAATTATCCTATATTTACTGACTTAGACAAAATAATGATGAACCAAAGAACATATTAGTCAGTTATTACTAAGGACTAAACAGTTAAAAATAGGAAGCCTGATATTCAGCATATTTGTTCTTTCCCTGTTTCATCTGATTTTGTACTGCAGATCTCTAAACTTTGCTCCAGAATCTTTCTTGTCCATCTGAAACCATCTTTGAATACTATATCATTGCTGTGCCTCACTCTAATGATTTAGTGGACTTATAAATCATTAGAAACACCGATCTGGCTGATGATGCATTTGAGTAATACATCATCAGAAAAAGGTGCTGAGATGATATATTACCCCAAAGATGGCGCTGTGTAGACTAGAATCCAGGAAGACTTCTGGTAGCTACATGGGGTGCTCACTTTGGAGAGCGCTTCATTTAAAAAAAAAAAAACATTCACTATCTTTTGGCTAAATTTTAATCCATCATTAAATATCTTTTTACAAGACTTCCACTCTAAGCATTTGTTCCTAAAAATCAGACATTTCAGGAAATAGATCACGTTTTTGAGGGAAAATTATTCTTTCTTCATCAAGAAATGCATTGACATGATATTTTGGATTTTGATTGAATAGTTATTTTCTACATCTCTCAATGATAATTTGTAAGACTGAATAATACAGAGGTGTTTTTCAAAATAGCGGTACTAGAATAATGTCACTCAGGAGACGCATCTACTATCATCATTAACCCAGAGCCATATAACTCCTATGTGAAGCATAGTCTTTAAAATAGTATAATTTAATCTTGGAACACTGAAAAAATAAAATAAAGTATTTTTTAAAAATCCACAAAAAAAAATAAAATGAAATAGTATATTTCAAAATAAGTTCTCAGGACCTGTGGATTAAATTTGAGTCCTATACAGTGGGAGAGTCAGGGTTCATGAATCTCTTAATATGTAATTATTATTATTCACTCCATTGATTTTCTATTTGTGAAAAATATTGTACCATATTTTTCATAGTAATTCACGTCTGCACTTTAAAATTGAATAGACAAGTTTTTGTTTTGTTTTTAAATAAAAAAGAACAATGTGGCAAATGAAATAAGCTCCCTTATACACTTTTAATAATAAGGTAAGTAATATAATCATAACCTTATATGAAAGTCTTACTCTGATGTGGAAAGAAATGACTTACGAGTTTTGCAGATTTTTCTTCTCTGATGATTGTGATCCACGTTTAGGTTCATTGATCACTGTTCTAAAGCATCTGGATGCCTTGGATTTGAGGGAGAAAACTTGACCCCTTGATCCCCCCCCAAAAAAGAATTTTCTTTTATTTCTCCTCCAACATACCCCACTCCCACCCTGCTCAATCCAGTTCCCATCTAATTCCTGCCCAAAGCTGGTGGGCAGAAAATATATCCATTCCTTTCATGATAAATGTTGCCTTCTATTCAAAAAGAAGTATCTTACCTCTTGACCCACTGTAGGTGGTTACAATGGCCAGACAGTACATTCCAGAGTATGGGTGTACAGTGGTAAATCACCTAACGCGATCACCCATAGTCAGGATCCCATGCCGTGCCTTCTGGTAGTTACTTCTTTCTTGTTAGGGGAGAAGGTCAGCTAGTCCCAGCCTGCCTGTGATGGTCTTAGCATCTCCTTTCAAGCACACATCTCATCCTTTAAGGATAAGCAAAAATTTTCAGGCCTAGATGGCTCAAATCCAGAGCAACAACAATACTGAGTATTTGTTTTATATAATCTAAGGAGTCTTAACTTTGTGACAAATTTTCACTTATTTTCATCTGTAAGCAGAACTTTTAACATATTCATTTACAAATTCACCATTTTGTTTATTTTCAAGCCACTTGAGTTTTTCCAAGGACAATAGAGGGTATTACTTTAAATCTGCTTGATTAAATGACCTGATAAAGTGATTCTCCCCATACAGAGAAGCTGTTAGCTTGAAAAGGTAAATTCCAATCTTCTTTTTAGATGGTAGAAAATACTTATGACTTTGAAATTGGCAGTTTTTCCTGCCAGGCTCCACAGGATGTCTCATTATACAAGCTTCAGGGAAGAAATTTAGACTTTTTTTTTTTAAAGGCTAAGAATGCTTTTTACACACAGACACAATAATTCCTTTATGAGGAATACTAAACAAATAATCCAAAATACAGGAAAAGCTACTCTCAAATATATCCATAGAAATATTATTGACAATAATGAAATAATAGGAACAATCTAGGTGTCCAACAATAGGGGACTGTAGGCAAACCACAGGGGAAGTCTTTCTAGCTTATGTTAGAATATCTCTTGCTTTTCAATAGCAAAATTTCACATAATATACTTTTCTTTCATTATAATGTTTGTCAGTCATTATAGAGGAAAATTTTTTTATTTGTATTTTTTTAAGGATTTTATTTATTTATTTGACAGAGAGAAACACAGCCAGAGAGGGAACACAAGCAGGGGGAGTGAGAGAGGGAGAAGCAGGCTTCCCGCCGAGCAGGGAGCCCAATGTGGAGCTCCATCCCCGGACTTGATCCTGGGAGTCTGGGATCATGACCTGAGCCAAAGGCAGACACTTAATGACTGAGACACGCAGGTGCCCCATTTATTTGTATTTTTAAAAAGTAAGACATTTGTTACAAAATGGTATTTGGAGAAATCTTGCTACATTCCAAATAGATCAGTATTTGGTTAGACATTTGGAAAAGCGTGCTGAGTCCAAAGAGGAAGCAGATAGCTCATGGATGTGGCTGGCCATAGAGAGATACTGCATGATTGCATCGAGTGTGCTGCTCTAATGAACTGTTCTTTAAAAAATAGCTTGATATTGCTTTTGCATCTGACAAAGAAACTTATGACTGTAATTCACATGTTGATGTTTTCCTCAGATGATTTTTTTAGGGAAAAAAAAAAGTCACAGTTACTGCTCCCTTGTATTTTGCCCTTTATTCTTTTCCCAGATACAATGAATATCATGAAATTAGTGTATATCATCCTTAAGCATATGTTATATTTTACACACACATGATAATGTAGTATTTTGTGTATTTTAGAATTACATAAATATTATAGTATATATATCTTTTATAATTAGTTATTTTCACTCAATGTTCTAATTTGGCAATATCTCCATGTTGTCATATATAAACCTAGTTCATTCATTTGAAGTATTATATTATATTCTGTAGTGGGGAAAACCTTTACTTTATATAGGGATGATTGGTTTTTCATTTTTTAAACATTTTAAAACATTGACTATTATTATAAACATTTTTGTACATCTCCCTCCTTCTAGGATGCATACTTATATGCAAAGTTGCTGGGTTACAGGGAGCCAGGAGTTTTATTCCCTTTAGGTGATCATAAGTCCCCCGTCTATGGTGCCAGTGGAGACCATATAGGTTGCCTAGAGTTCCACCTGCACCCAAAAGTAACAAAACACCTCTCTCCTCCTCAGTAGGATGGTATCAAAGAAGACTAGTGGAGAGTCAAGACTATCTGTCACCGCTGCCCAGATGTAGGGAGGCCACTCCTCTACGGTGTCAGTAGAGGCCACTTGGGGAGTAGTAATGAAGCATTCCAAATCCTCCAGCCCTGGAAATACAATAGGAGGGTAGTAGGGAGTCAGAACTCTACCTCTGCCCAGGAAGTAGTAGGAGCCTCTGCCTTGGAGGTGAATGGAATCTGAGTAGGAAACCCGGGCTTCTATCCCCACCTAACAGCAACAGAGCAGGTGTCAGAGGAAGGCAGCTAAAACAGGTTTAATAAGTGCCAGAGTGTGATGACTCAATACTTTGAAAAAGTCTAAGTTTCAGCAGAAAGTCATTTGGTACACAAAGAACCAGAAAATCTCAAAGTGAATGGAAAAGGACAATCAATAGATGCCAGTACTAGGATGACAAGAAATGTTAGCATTATATTTTAAAGCAGCCATTATAAAAAAAACAAAATGCTTCATTGAGCCTTAGGAACAAGTGAAAACATAATAAACAAACAATAATAAATATAATAAAATAATAAATGTAAGTATAAAAGCACAAAATAATAAAAACATAATAAACCAATAAAAATTTTAGAACAATATCCAAATTAAAAACTCAATCTATAGGCTCAGTAGTGGAATGAAGAAGAAGATGAAAGAATCAGTGAACTGGAAGATATAGAATAATAGGAATTACCCACTATGAACAACGAGAGAAAAATAAACTTAAATAAATATGAACAGAGTCTCAGGGAACTGTGGGACTACAGCAAAAGACTGGTGTGGCCTGGATGAATCTCCAGAGAATTACAGGGAATAGAAAATATTAAACAAAACAAAACAAAACAAAAACAAAAACAATCTCAGAAGAATATATACTGTATGACTCTGTTTATATAACATTTTTGAAGTTAAAAAATACATATGTACATATATATATGTGTAGAGAGAGAGAGAGAGAGAGAACAAATTAGTTGGGCGCCTGGGTGACTCAGTGGGTTAAAGCATCTGCTTTTGGCTCAGGTCATGATCTCAGAGTCCTGGGATCTAGGCTGCCTCAGGCTCTCTGCTCAGCAGGGAGCCTGCTTCCTCCTCTCTCTGCCTGCCTCTCTGCCTACTTGTGATCTCTCTGTCAAATAAATAAAATCTTTAAAAAAAACAAAAAAAAAAACAAAAAACAGATTAGTGGTTCCAGGGATTTAGAAGGGGGCCAGGATGGGAGGGGGGTAGGTGTGACAAAAGGGTAATATTAAGGGATCCTTGTGGTGATGGAAGTTTTACATCTTGACTATCAATGACAATATACTTGTTGGACTAATATACCAAGGTTTGTTAATTTATTTAGAAGAGACTCCAAATGGCATCATATTGAGGATCAGGTTTCAGCATATGAACTTTGGGAGACACATTCGGTTTCTGGCAACAGTGTACTGTAGAGTATACTTTGCAAATACAATGTTGCCATGAAGAGTTATGTTCAATCAGTGCTGCATGGTGCATTTTAACAGACTTTACTTCAATCATTTATTAGATGAAAATGGATTTTCTCTGCTAATTAGATTTGAATTTTTTAAATTATTAATGAGATTAGACTTTTTAATATTTACATGTATCACATATTTTATTTATATTTTTATATGTTTATCTGACCTTTAAATAAATTAAATATGAGGCCTGTTCAGCCAATATTTGGACTCATTGTTATCCTTAACTCATGAGTTATACATATTTTTAAGGATCTTTATTACTTGACAATAATTTTGTGAATATTTTTTGTAGTTTGTCTTGTGATTCTGTTTTGTTTTATTTGTGTTTTTTTTTTGTTTTGTTTTTTTGTTTGTTTGTTTTTTAAAGTGGATGTCTTTGATGTGAGGAGTCTTAAAAGAACTACATTCAAAACAATACTTTCTTCTGTGGTTTCTCCCATCAATCTGACATACAGAAATTCCTCAGCTACCCCTGGATATGACAAAATATTCGATTACATTTTACTTGGAAGTTTCACAGGTTTTTAAAACATCTTACATTTTAACCTCTCCAGAGTTTATTTGCGTATAAAGCGGAGATTGCAAATGATACCTTTTTTCTGAGAGCTAAGCCAAAGAGTTACTTGCTCCCAGAACAGGTTGTAAGATCATATATAATTTTCTAAATTATTAAAATCAGTGAGTCCTACGTCAGCATCTGTTTCTTTTTAAAATTTGATCCATTAACTGATTAATTTTAAAAATGTAAGCATAGCTGACACCCAGTGTTACTTTAGTTTCAGGTTACACGGCGAGTGATTTGACAAGTTAATACATTACGGCGAGTGATTTGACAAGTTAATACATTGTGCTGTGTCTACCACAAGCTATTGTCTCTTCTGTTAATCGCTGTTACAGTACAGTTGACCCTATTCCTTATGTTGTGCTTTTCATTCCTGCGACTTACTCGTTGCATAACTTTAGGCTTATGTATCTACCTCTGCCCCTCCCCTGTTTTGCCCAACCACCCTCCCCTGCTACTCGCAACAGTCAGTTTGTTCTCTGTATTTATGGTCCGATTGTGCTTTTTGTTTGTTCACTCATTTCTGCTGTTGTAGGTGCGTAACACTGTAGACACTTCCACTGGTATCATATTTTCATGATTCTTCCTCATACTGATGTTTCGATACCTGTAGTGTGTGTTCTCCTTTTCCTCCTGAATAAAAATCTTGCTTTTCAAATTTTCTTCAAAATATTTGCTAAATAAATAACCGAACACGAATTTAGCAGTTTTTAATGATTATATGTACAAACTAGCATATATAGCATAAGAGTTAATCATCTTAAGAAAAATAGTTTCTTTTTTTTGTAAGGTTTTTATTTATTTATTTATTTGACAGAGAGAGAGAGAGAGAGAGAGAGAGAGAACACAAGCAGGGGGAGTGGCAGAGGGAGAAGCAGGCTTCCCGCAGAGTGGGGAGCCTGATGCGGGGCCCAATCCCAGGACCTGGGATCCTGACCTGAACTCAGAGTGGATGCTTAAGGAATGAGTGACACAGGCACCCCAGAAAAATAGTTTCTTAAAACTTCTTGAATCCTTATCATTCGGGGCAAGAGAAGATAATTTCCTGATAAATTCTTGAAGTATTTCTACATATAAGGAATGCTCATTTTACTTAGTTAATTTTGACAACTTATAACTCACACAGAAAAATGATCATTTTACTGATTTTGAAGTTTATGTTGGGAAAGTTTTATATAGTACTTTCTAAAATTATCCATGCATACTTCATTCTAAATTTTATTTCAAAATTTTAAAATGTATTTTCTTTTAAATTAATTATATTTGTGAAGGCTTTGAATATACTGTTGAATTTTTTCAAAAGAATTAATTTATGCTTCCATTTATCAAACGTAATTATCATGTAGTTACGTTTGTAGATGTTTCTAATTAATATTAATATTTAATATTTTATCCATAATCAGTGTATAAATAATCACGTTATATAGAATTCATATGTATTACATTAGATAAGTATGTAAAATATATAATTGTATATAATTATTTCTGATTTACTCAATATGCACTTAGTTTTTACGATAAGTATTTTGGTTATAAATTTATATGTATAAATTTATATATATATAAAACTATTTGTATATTATATATATAAGTTAAACATTTTTCTCAAAATCTAATACTCAATAATGTAATTTATTATGCTGAATAAAGACCAAGGTCTTAATCATTTAGATAAATTCTGTAACTTTTGGTGCTCTGAGTTTAGTGCATATTCAAAGCCTTGTTTTTTGTTTTTGTTTTTTAAGATTTTATTTATTTGACAGAGAGAAACACAGCCAGAGAGGGAACACAAGCAGGAGGAGTGAGAGAGGGAGAAGCAGGCTTCCCGCCGAGCAGGAAGCCCGATGTGGGACTCGATCCCCGGTCTCTGGGATCATGAACTGAGCGGAAGGCAGTAGCTTAACCAACTGAGCCACCCAGGCATCCCTCAAGGGTTTTAAAGTATTTTTAGAGTACATGAGTTTCTCTTGAACACTGTGGGTACATGAAAACTTAACATTCAACTTTTGTGATTTTGTTTGTTTACTTAATATATAATATTAATACTTGTGGTTTGGAAATGGCTTTTTTTTTATTTTTAAGATTTTTTATTTATTAATACGACAGAGAGAAACACAGCGAGAGGGAGAACACAAGCAGGGGGAGTGAGAGAGGGAGAAGCAGGCTTCCCGCCGAGCAGGGAGCCGGATGTGAGACTCGATCCCGGGTCTGGGATCATGACCTGAGCCGAAGGCAGTCGCTTAACCAACGGAGCCACTCAGGCGCCCCAGGAAATGGCTTTTTTAAGAACTGGTGGTGATTTCCTTAGTGGCATAGCATATTACCATAGTTTTAAAATATTCCAAGCCTGTTTCAAATGTTGAATGCTCCATAAATGTGTATGTATAAGTATACATACATAGATAAATAGTTAGATATGCAAAAATACAATTTTAATACATAAAAGAGTAACACGTAAAGTTACATTTTACGATCTATTCATTGTTAATTGCTAAAGAAATAAGCTTGTAGAAAATAAATTATGGAAACTATAAATTAAAGACTATAAACCTCTTGAGGACTTGTTCAGTGTGATAGAGGCATTTTACAACATTCCTGTTTATCACTGTAAGAAACTGAAATCACATTTAAAAACTGTTTGCATTGAGAATTGTTTTCTGCTAAAAGTTGACATTAGTAAGGTACAGATACTGAACATAAGGAAAATTAATTTCTCCTTTCAGTTAAGTACATTATATAAGCCTTTTAAATTAATTTTTAAAAATAAATTTATTTGTGCAGTTCCAATGCACACGAATAAATATACTTCCTTATACTGAAATTGGGCTTTCCTTCTGTTTAGAAGAGTTGTCCTATCACTAACATTTTTTTTTTCCCCAACTGCAGTTTGACTATTTCCCAGAAGGACATTTCCTTTAATTTCCTTTTGGATTATCTAGCTCTCCGGGTTTAAATTTAAAGTTTAAAAGAACCATTTGATTTTAATAACTTTTATGTGTAGTGCTCCATTGAATTTGGGCTTTAGCACATAGAACTACTTTTCCATAAGGTGATTTCTAGTAAATCCCTGTGTGTAAAAGCAAGATAAACACACATCACTGAGTTTGTTATTGCAATTAAATTATTGGATTTTTACATTTGAATATGTTTTGAGCGTTGAAAAGCATGAAGAGCCTGTTTTCTCATGTCAGCCATGGACACTTTTCTGACATTTAGTAACTTGAAATAAGCCTGCCAATATTCTTAAATGTTTGAGAATATGAAAATGCTACATATTTCATATAGGGAAAACAAATTCCGTAAACCACGTTTGCTTAATAACAACCTAGATAAGTTCTTTCACAGAGTTTATTTTGTGAAGTCTAAATTCTTCTTTAAAATACTCTAATTTTGATTTTCCCATTAAAATATTTGCCCTCTTATACCTTTTTTTCTATAATGTTTTGCTTATTTCACTCAGACTAAATGCGACTAAATTTGCTCTCACTAAAATCTTCTTGCTGATAACCATTTATGTACACTGCTAAACATGAGCTATAGGTCTCTATCACTACTCTCGATGAATGCACATTTCAGCATCAAGTGGGTAGTAGACCTAATTTATCTCTTCATATATATAGTCATTCATTTATTCAGTGTCATTTGGAAAACCACTTCTACAGTTATCCAAAATATTTATTCACTTGATGAAACACTACCATATATTAGATACCATGTGGATCTTGAAAAAAACTTTTAAGCCAAATTTTCCCTTGTATAGTGACCATGAGTAGGCAGTATGAACTTCTAAAATTATAGACTTAACTGCATCTTTCTCAAAACTTAGTTCCACTACAAGCAGTACAACCAGTACTCTGCATGAAACCAGACACATCACGTCACTGACGTTTTTCTTACTGCAGTTTTCTGAATTTTGTGAGAATGTGTATGTGTGTATGCATGAGAGAGAGAGAGAGAGAGAGAGAGAGAGAGAGAAGTGATGTGGTAGTTACTTTTATTGGTCACAACATACTTTTGACTACATGTGAAAGCAGTGAATTCTCGATTGACATTAGAATTCCATTTTCCAAATGATAAATTGAGCTGAGATACTAAGAACAAATTACACGTTCCTGAGGGTTTTTTGGGGGGGGAGTGAAATATTAACAAAATATGCTATGTTTATAATTATTTAGGAATAATGATTTTTAAAAGATTTTATTTATTTATTTATTTGACAGAGAGAGAGAGGGAACACAAGCAGGGGGAGTGGCAGGCAAAGGAAACGGGAGAAGGAGCCCAATGTGGGGCTTGATCCCAGGATTCGGGGATCATGACCTGAGCTGAAGGCAGACGTTTACCCACCTGAGCCACCCAGCCACTCCTAGGAATAATAATTTTACAGGAAAATATCAGAAGGGAGATAATATTTTTTGAGTTATGATTTCTGTTCAGGAGGTAGGTAGGTATCCCCTCCAAAGTATTATATGTAATATGTGATAGTTCTTGTATTTTTTAAGAAAAATTAGATTACACATAGTACATACATCTAGGGGCATAGTATTGGTTTCAAGGCATTTTGCCATATTTGCTGATAGGTAATTTATTTTTCCTCTTTTTTTGTACTTAATTCCATAGATATATACTAAATCTCTCATGCAAACAGTTTAGGTGATAACAGACTGTTTCTTGGAGACAAAATTAGCTCCTATCTCTTTTGAGAATCAACCAAATTCTTTCTCTTTTCTGATTGCTATTCTTACATTTTATGTAGTCTTGGGTTGAGAATGATGTTGCCATGCACTAAAACTTGGTACAGGTGTTTTGTATACTTCATCAGAGTTATTTTTCGTTGTAGTATTATTATTCTAACTAAATTTATTCCTTTGGCTTTTTTTCTTTCACCTTTAAATTAAACAAATATCCATATGGCATCTTCTCTCTGAGAGAGACTGCACAAGGTACTCTGCTTTGCCTGAGACGAAAGTAAAGGTCAGTGCAATGGTTGATATTAGTGCCTCAATATGTGGTACAAAAAACTATGGACAAAGGGAAGAGTAATTCTAACTTGGTGGATAATGAACACTTTTTTACTTTTTTTTTGAAAAATAGCTTTGAATACAACCTTAAAACAAGACAAGGGAAAAACAAATATCAATTGATTAATATGTATTTAATTCCTACTACAATTTAGATGGTGCTGAGGATTTTAATCTATATAATTGAGACAAAAGCATCAGCCTGCACAATTCTTGGGTACCCTAACTGAGAACGATCTTGCTAGAGAAAAAAATTTTATCTGTGCTAGTTTAAATTAAGAAAATACACTAGAAATTTCATAAATTTTTAAAAATTTAAATTCGGAAATAGATGGCCCCAAAAGAGACTGGAACCAGAAACTGGAAACATTGAAATAAATTCAACTGTCTTCTGTTTATTAGAATTTTAGAGTTTGTTACCTCCTTTTGTTCCCCCCAGAAATGGTTGAAAATTTTATTTTCTCTTACGTCCACCCTTCTCTGCTAATCTCCAGCTCAATACTGATAAACTGGAGACAACATTCTAAATTCTAATTCTCAGGAGGGAAAATATGATGGATACAGCTTAGATCAGGAAACCATCCATGGCCAAGCATCTGTTACCTGTGACTGGGAATAGGGTCAGGTCACATGAAGGGCTATTGCTTTCTGTCCAGTGTTGCAAGTTCTCTGTAAAAGGGTCATAAAGAAGTAGTAGTCACAGGTGACTAAATTCAGAAAATCATTTTGCTCTGAACTGTCTATATTTCATAGTCTGATTTATACCATGATGTAGTTTGGATAGCATCTAAAATAATCTTGTTCGTGAAATGTAATTTTTTTCAATAATAGCACTTACAGAATTCAACAGAAATGTGTAAGTTTCTAAGATAGTGGAAGCTAGATCTTTGAGAGGAGAAATGGTTTCATTAGGTGTGCTAGTAAAAAAAAAAAGGTATAATGGAGTTACAGAATAGCCTAGAGGTACAAAATATCAGTGAATCTATTGTGTAATTCAAAAAATAGTGGCCACAGTTGGAAATAAACTGATATCTGGGCATTTTCGCACATAAACTTTCAGCTACTATCGGACATGCCGTAAATCAATAAGGTTATAGACCTAGTTTCTTTCTCTTCATCTCAATCCACACTATACCCATTAGGGATCCTGATGTGTTCTACTGTCTCTCATATAAACCAGAACAAACAACACAAACTTTGGTTTTCTAAGTTACACCTTAAACATAAGAGAGGTTTGCACACTGGATGCATGTCTCGGTAATCAGAACACCTCCACCCCCTGGAAATTTAAATCCTATGAGTTAGAAATTTGATCATCAGTGTCCTCATTTGTAATTAAAGACCACTCATACATATGCAGAGGCTTAGGATCAATTTCTCATTTACTAGTTTGTTTGTTTGGGTTTTTTTTTTTTCCTTTTCCAAGTTGAAATGATTCTATTTGATGCTAACAATGAAACTGTTTCTTAACCTATGTATAATGGCTTGGGCATCTTCACAAACTATTTATCTGTCAGAGGTAAAGAAACTGCTTGATATTTAGGAAAGAATAAGAATAGCAGCTGGAAACTTATTGTTAGTTGTAGCAACTAACCTGCCTTAGTCAAGGATACTTTGGTTGTAAAGAGCTGAAACCCACTGAGAGAAACTCAATAAAAAGGGGAAAGGGGGCATACCTGGGTGGCTCAGTGGGTTAAAGCCTCTGCCTTCAGCTCAGGTCATGATCCCAGGGTCCTGGGATCAAGGCCCATGTCAGCCTCTCTGCTCAGCAGGGAGCCTGCTTCCTCCTCTCTCTCTCTCTCTCTCTCTGCTTGCTGGTGATCTCTTTCTGTCAAATAAATAAATAAAGTCTTTAAAAAAGGGGGGGGTTCTTATGTAAATATAGCAGAGTCTTAAGGAATCCAAATGAAGGAAATGTAGCTAGACTTTATAGCAACTGGGTCTCTCTTTCTCTCTCTCTCTCTTTCACTCTTTTCCTTCCTTCCAACGTTTTTGCTCCTTTATATTCTCTGCTGTTTTCTTTTGTTTTCATATTCAGGCTTCTGCTCTCTCACACTTCATCATAACCAACCCAAAGCGGTAAGCTGAGTCCCCAAGACTCAGTGATCTTTCAGTTCAACACTTCATAGTTAACTGATGTATTTTCAGGCCTTGCTTCAAACTTTAAACAAGTAATCTAATTAATTCGATTTCAATTAGGTGTCCATTGCTGGTTAGCCCTGGCTGGACATGGAGACAGGTTTAGGATGGAGGTCTCCTCTCCTAGGACTTTAAACAAGTCAGATTCCCTAGGAAAATGTGGCTATGTGGGAAGTCATTCGCATTTCCCACATAGCTCTTGCAGTTCTGAATTAAGGCTTGATAAATTATTAACTAATAAATACCTATTACATATCGGGCATCTATTTTAAGTTTTATTGTATTTATGTCATATTATTTTCACAATAATCTTATGATAATTGAATTATTACTACCTAGTAAAATTTTTTAAAAAAATGAGTGTAACTTCAAATGATTCTGTGGTAGGAGGAGACAAAGTTAGCCCAAATTAATCTGTTTCATAATTTTTTTTCTTGGACAAACTCTAAGAATCATTACTCAAAAAATGTTTCTTGGGACGCCTGGGTGGCTCAGTCAGTTAAGCATCAGCCTTCGGCTCAGGTCATGATCCTGGGGTCCTGGGATTGAGTGCCGCATTGGGCTCCTTGCTCAGTGGGGTGTCTGTTTCTTTCTCTGCCTGCTGCTCCCTCTGCTTGTGCTCTCTCTCTGACAAATAAATAAGTAAAAATGTTTAAAAATAATGAAAATAAAAAACGTTTCTCTTTACTTCATGGCTATAAGCCATGTTAAAAGAAATCAACTATTTTTCTCTTCTTCAATATTTTTTCAAAAATATTCAATATTACTCCCTCTTTCAAAGATTTCTTTGTTCATTTGACATTTTCCGACATATTGGGTGTTCCTTTCCTACCCTCCTTCCTATGTGGCTTACTTTCTTCTTGTTATTTTTCCACCACAGAGAGAGAGAGAGAGAGAGAGAGAGAACATTTGTTTGCCCTCTTTTGGTTTTTAGTTACTGGACAAGCAATGATAAGGTTGCATTTACCTAGTTTGGGTGCCTCTCTTTATCAATATGTAGACATCTTTCACTTGGGATTAGGTAAGGACATCAATAGCATCAAAACCAAATACAGAAAGTAACCACATAGGTTTTGAGGTGGGCAGGTATCTGCATATGATTCTGAGGAAGTTACTTAAACCCTGGTGGCTCTGAAGTAGGCATGTTAATACCTATGGTTTTGATGATTAAGTGAGAAAACTATGAACTGGAAGCATATATGTCATAATTGAGAGGGATTACTAATGTAATGGAGCAAATTGAATACAATATGAAGCCATGACTGCAACTTGCTTTACTTTTGTTAGTTCTTCTTCACCAGAATATTATTAAAGCAATATGCCAATAATGACTAGCGCAGCTTCTCGGTCCTTTCCCTCACATCATTCTTGTTTATTCTGAATTACTTATTTGCTTCTGGTCTGCGTTGTCTTTGTTTCATCCTCTTGCCAACTAATACACACACTGCAGTGAGTTCTTGCATTTTGTCAGTAATGTTTCAGAACTGTCCCATTTTGGAGTAATAAATTATATGATTACCATAGCTATTAGAGGAACTGATTCAATTAGCGATTTCTCAGCCTTAGTCATCATCATTGGTGGTCCTTTCTTAACTAGATGAGCAACTTCTAAAAAATAAGAGTTACCAAGGAATTATAAGAAGCTGATGTCTTAAATCAAGCTTTTTTTTTTTTTAAAGGAAACTATAAATAAAACCTCAGATTGTGAGATTTTGATACAGTACTACCATTCAACAAACTCCAGCCTCCCTGGAGTCCTACAGGTTCAGCTGAGAGAAATAACTTTGGTTTAATTGGAAGGTCTGAAGAATCCTGCTTTATACCTTCTGGTTCAGAAGTTTAACCCCCTTGGACTTTATTTATTTACCCGAATTCCCAGAAGCCACAAACATCAGAAAAGAGATGACAGAAAAGACTTCGGTAATGATAATAGTCTTCAAAAATGATTACAAATAGACTAGGGTTGAAAAAGGATTATAACATATGTAAAACTAACATATTTTATCTTTTATGGATGCAGAAATTCTCAGCAGTTCAGACACCTGTGCAATCAAGATGCTGTGAAATTTCTTTGAACTCTCCTAATTTAGGTTTGATGCAGCCCATTTGTTTAAAATGTTTAATAACTTAGGCACTAATTGCTTGTTTAAAACCACACTGACTGGCAAGCTTTCTGTTACTACTGATAAAATATAGATCACCCTGAATATTTATGCATAATTTGCATGTGAGTGACACTTACAATTAACACAAACTTAATTTGTTAGTGAAATAAAATTTAAAAAATGTCTTCGTGTGTTCTACTGAAATGATTAGCAGAGGTCATTAATCAAGGAAGTTTCTTTTGTTCTTAATTTTATGCCAGATGAATGAATAAAGATACACAAAAAAAGAGTATTTGGTTGGTCTTGGGCTTCCATTCAAAAGACTTAATTTTTTAATGAGCCGGATAATTTCAGAGCCTAAGCTACTGTGATATAGTTAGACTTTTTTTTAAAATTAATTAATTATTTATTTGACAGAGAATGATCATAAGTAGGCAGAGAGGCAGGCAGAGAGAGAGAGAGGAGGAAACAGGCTCCCCTCTGAGCAGAGAGCCCGGCCTGGGCCTCCATCCCAGCACCCTGAGATCATGACCTGAGCCAAAAGCAGAGGCTTTAACCCACTGAACCACCCAGGCACCCATAGTCAGACATTTTTAAAAATGTCCTTAACACTTTTGAGGCACCTGGGTGGCTCAGTTGGTTAAGCATCTGCCTTTGGCTCAGGTCCTGATCCCAGAGACCCAAGATCGAGCCCCGCATTGGGCTCCCTGCTTCGCAGGAAGCCTGCTTCTCCCTCTCTCACTCCCCCTGCTTGTGTTCTCTCCCTAGCTGTATTTCTCTCTGTCAAATAAATAAATAAAATCTTTAAAAAAAAGTCCTTAACACTTTCATCTCAAGAGGTTACATATGTTTCTGTCTTGCCAAATTCACTCTTTTGTGTGTTTTTAAAGAATATAAATTTTTAACTTCACTGTCCCTTGCAAATCATAGAGAAGGACATTAATTTCATGTTAAACAAACTGAAACTGAACTCATTTATCTTCAACAAACTAATGAAAGACAGGGTCCAATCCACTAAAAAATAACCAAACCTTGTTATAAAACCCAGTTTCTCAGCTCTCCGGATCAGGCTTTTCTTTACTACAGATAAGGCTGTTATGATCCTGAAATTAAATTTGTAAATTAAGTGATTTATAAGGCTTTACCTAGTTATTTTGAATTCTTCTCTACCTTTCATTTCCCAAACAACTATAGCTTAGATATTCTCCAATTATGTTTTAGTTTTCTAGTAATATCTCTGCTACTTCTTCGTCTGTTATACCCTGGAGGTTTTGGTCAGAAGAATCCCCAACATGGAAAGAACTAATTTTTATGTCCACAGGTGGCAATTTAAAGTCACGAGAATTCTGAGATCCTTTCTGCATTCTGTCACAATTTAAAAAATGAGATGCTATCTTTGGGTGTAAAAGTTTCTTCACTTTAAAAAGATTGAGTTGTGGGACCCCTGGGTGGCTCAGTCAGTTAGGCTCTGCCTTCAGCCCAGGTCATGATCCCAGGGTCCTGGGATTGAGTCCCCCATTGGGCTCCTGCCTCAGTGGAGAGCCTGCTTCTCCCTCTGCCTGCTCTGCCTGCTGTTCCCCTTGCTTTTGCTCTCTCTCTAACAAATAAATAAGCAAAATGTAAAAAAAATAAAAATAAATTAAAAAAAAGATTGTGTTGTAACTGAGTCAAGTAAGGAGTACAGAAATTTTGTTTTTGGAAATATGAATCCATTAATGAGTAAAACAGGAAGAGGTAGTCTTGCTCTTATAAACACTAAGAAGAATGGAGAATCATATCTGATTAGAATAGGAATAATAAATACTCTATCTAGGTCATGTGGGTGACTCAGTCAGTTAAGAATCTGCCTTCTGCTCAGGTCATGATCCCAGGGTCTTTGGATCAAGTCCTGTGTCAGGCTACTTGATCAATAGGGAGCCTGCTTCTCCCTCCGCCTGCCACTCTCCCTGCTTGTGCTCTATCTTTCTGACAAAAAAAAAATATATATATATTCTATCTAGTAATGTAGAAAAATATACCCCAAAATGGAATTGAAGTAGAATTAGTAGAAATGGAGAATGAACAATGTTTTGTTAGTATTGTCCAGGGAAACAAGTGGTCTTATTTTAAATCCCTGGCCTCAGTTGTAATAGAAGTAGATATCAATACATACAGAAGTGATAGAAAGATGATTTAGCAAGGTATAAAGAAGAATGAATAATTATGACCTACTTTATACAGTTCAACTATTTTTCTAGATTTTTTTTTTCATTCTTAATGTGTGTTTTCTTATAGATTCTCCCATATCTTAGCCTCGGGGCGAGTAACAATATTCATGTGTAAATTGGTAGCTATTGTTGTTATTTTTGTTTAACGCTGTTTAACATCAATTCATCAGTTTATTTACAGGAACTAATCCACTTCCAGACAGCTAATAACTGAGTTTTTAATCAATCAGGGGAGCAGATTATGAATTAATGGTGAACACTAACAGGATAATATGGAACATTAGCTCCTGTATGAAAAATATTACCTGACATTTCTAAATAAAACATGAGTTGAAGAGAGGTCATTTTTTAGGACTATACTAAAGCTAATTTCATCAGGCCTAATAACAGTGCTACATGTTTCTTTAATTAAAAAAAAAATCTCAACATCAAATGAATTATGATCAGCGACATGTAAGCCCTTTCCTTTGATCAAGGACCTGTGCATAAATCCAGCATTTCAAAGAGGTACATACTGCCCCTATGGGTTTTTAGCAAACAGTGATTTAAGTGCAAGGAGGAACAAATGGTTGATGCATGGATGATACAAATGCCATATATCTGTTTCATTGCAAATGACAAGAAGGGTCCCTGGTTACAGAGAGAAGAGTGATACTCAGAGACCTTGGAGCAGTCATGGAAGATTTCACTGAGGGGAAGCTTGTGTTCACTTCACAAAAGAGAGATGTGGGGCCATGACAGAAGCCAGAAAATGGCAGAAAGCAGGGAGCACTACCAATTTTTTTTAAGTATTTTATTTATTTATTTATTTATTTATTTATTTATTTATTTAGTGATTTGAGAGAGAGCGTGTGTGTGTGTGCATGAGCAGAGAGTGGAGCAGAGGGAGAGGACAGAGAATCTCAAGCAGACTCCATGCTGAACAAGATCTTCATGTGAAGATCAACCTCACAACCCTGAGATCATGACCTGAGCCCAAACCAAGTGTCGGGCGCTTAACAGACTGAGTCCTCCAGGTGTCCCACTACTGAAATTTTTTTTCTGAAATTTTTTAAAAAGATTTTATTCATTCATTTGAGAGAAAGAGAATGAGCAAAAGAGAGAGAGCCCAAGCAAGAGGAGGGGCAGAGGAGAGGGAAAGGCAGACTCCCCACTGAGCCAGCAGACTCCCCACTGAGCTGGGAGCACCCCCCCACACACAGTGGGACTTGATCTCAGGACCCCAATCGTGACCTGGGCCAAAGGCAGATGCTTAACAACTGAGCCACCCAGACACCTCCCACCCCACTATTGAAATTTTTTAAGTCAGGAGTGATAGGATAAGTTTAGCTGCAGTGTTTTAGGTGTATGTGAGTGTATATGTGTGTGTGTGTGTGTGTGCTTTATACATGAAATAATGTTATATATTATTTTAACAGTTCAAACATCTTGTTCTTACAAAAATGTATGTGATTATATTTTTTTTAATTTGGTTTGAGATTTTTGTGATGCAGAGATTTGTAGGTTAGATAGTAGTTTCAGTTCATTGCATTGCTTTAAATGCTGTAATTAAAAATTATATCTTCTCACTAAGAAATGTATGTACAATGAAAGAATTTCAATATCAGTACAGCCTACTAAATCATGATACCCACTTCCTAATCACTGAAAGGTTATTGATGTGCGGGATGTATTTCCGTCTACGTTGGTGTCCAGTTGTAAACTATTGAAAAGTTCTTTCTTTCTTTTTTTCTAAGATTTTATTTATTTATTTGACAGAGAATGCACAAGTACAAGCAAGGCGGGCAGCAGAGGGAGACGGAAAATCAGGCTCCCCACTGAGCAAAAAGCCCATTGTGGGGCTCCCAGGACCTTAGGATCATGACCTGAGCCAAAGGCACATGTTTAACTGACTGAGCCACCCTGGTGCCCCTGAAAAGTTATTTTTTTATTTTTCTCTAAAATGTACGAGAGATTTTGTCCTTCATTGGAAAATATGCATTGCCCATAGCAAATGCTTCCAAGTTATTTGATTCTGATTGATGGGAGGTATTTTGCAATTACTTAAGTTGTAGATAAATTGGTAGCAGTACAAAAATAATGTATGTCTCTAGACATGCTGCATGAATTTTTGACTTGCATTGGTCCAAGCCTCCTATTTCCACTCCTGCCATGGAAAAAGTAGCTTTCTCTCCTTTTACGCATTCCTTTCTGTATTCCTAATCTGTAAATGTGTTTGTTTCTTGGATTCTCCTCTGAATTAGTTGTAACATCTCACAAGTTTCCTCATTAATGTGTTAAAGGCTTAAAAGCAGATTCATTTTTATATGTGTATGAGAATCATGACTTGACCTTTTCTGAAAATTAGCTTTTAGAAAACAGATGAGTCCAAAATCCCACTACTTGATTTGAAAAACTAGAAGTTAGAAAATTTGTTTTTCAAGTTTATCTGTGCAGACATAATTGTTTTAAAAAATCAGACTCCCTTTTCCCAACAGAAACACACCTCAATGAAAACAATTCCAATATTTTTTGAAATGTTATTTCCATAGCAGAAGTTTATTCTGTCAAAAGCAGTTGTTCTAGTAGTTCTTTTTCCCATCATTAAAATGGCATTTCCCCCCCGCCCCCGGAAAGGACAGATTAACTGTTTTGTCTTGTTTTTCTTTAAACATCTGCCAGGGTGCATTCTACTGATCATCTTTCACCATCACAGAAAAGGTCAGCAAATTTAGAAGCATAATTTTTTGTAAAACAAAAGTAAAACAATAATAATAATAAAATACTTCTAACCTAGCTTAGAACTTACCTACTATGTGATCCTGGTTCAGTTATTTTGCATCATTGCTTGTCAATGGCAAAACAAACAAACAAACAAAAAACAAAACAAAAAGACCCTACATATTTCATAGGATTATTGTGAGGTTCAGTGAGTTAACATATTAAAAGTGTTCAGGGGTGCCTGGGTGGCTCCGTCAGGCTAAGTGTCCTACTCTTGGTTTCTGCTCAGGTCATGATCTCAGTGTCTGAAATCAAGCCCCGCTTCAGGCTCTGTTCTCAGCCCTGAGTTTGATTGAGATTCTCTCCCTCTCCCTTTGCCTTTCCCTTTGCTCACACTCTTTATCTCTTTAAACAAAACAAATTTTTAAAAGTATTTAAAACTATGCTTAACATATAAGTATTACTTAGGTGTTTGAATTATTTGCTATTAACACCTGTTAAATGGGTATAAGACCAAATCTATTTAGAAAGATAACCTGATGAGTAACAGTGACATTGCATATGAAATGTGTAGCACCATTTCACAATTGTGGTTAAATGTTTAGCTGTTATTACTGTTACTGAAATTGACTTCATGAGATGATGCATTGCCAGTAATGGAAAAAAGGAGGAAATACAAAAGATATTATTTGAAAATATTTGCATTTGGTGATCTCAAGAGAGGAAATGAGAAAAATTATGACTTAAATGAATTAAACCTATTAGTCCTTTAAAATGTTGCCTCTGGATCTCCCTTTTTTTTTTCAACTTGGTCTGATCTGAAAAGATCCAATTTCTTCTTTCTCTAAACAGTGAAAATGGACATACTTTTATCATCTCAGTTTTTAGTTATTTCTTGTTCATTTTTCTTTCCTTATTGATAAGCACCGTGTCCTTTGCATTTTAAGTATTGTTGACATACAATGTTATATTAATTTCAGGTGCATACCATAGTGATTTGACAATTGTATACATTATTATTCAACCCTCATCACAATAAATATAGTCATCATCTATCACTATACAATGATATTAAAGTATTATTGACTATATTCCTGTGTTATATTTTTTCATTTCCATGATTTACTTATTTTATAACTGGAAGTTGGTACCTCATAATCTCCTCACCTATGCACAGACTACATTCTTTGGAAGACACTATGTGCAGCCCATACTAAGGAGTGAGAGGTTATGCTCAACTTCTTTGAGGATGAAGATCTAAAAAAAATGTATTTGAAATTCTTCTGCATGGGAAATTTGTCTCTTCATTCCCATTTACGTATTTGTCTACTCATTTATGTATATCCATATGAACTCAAGATATTTATTTCGTGCTTTGAGTTTCTTTATTTTGTTGCTCAAATCGATCTTGCTTAGGCATTGGGAGCTCTTTCAGTTGGCTCCTCTGTCCCTTGACATACTGCATTACTGAAGGACGAGTGTTTTGTTTGTTTGTTTGTTTGCTTTAACACATTGTTTCTGACACTCTAAGATTCTCCAAATCCTAGAATCAGCCATTTCCCCAAGAGATCTGGTTTCCTTTATTGAACAATGATACTGAAACCAAGATCTGGGTGCTGGATGTATTTCTGATACGGAGACTTAGAATTACTTTTCTTTTTTTAATTTAGATACTGTACTCTTCATTAAAATGAATGTCGATCCACTAAGTTTTTGTAATATCCATTTTCTACAGTCTCCCAGCTTTTCATTTATATGAGCATTTTCCTTTATGTCACCGAACCTACCATAATAACTTCTGTAAGATCTTTGTATAACAAGTCCAAAATCCAATTCATCCTGTGGTTGGTCTCCATGAATTGTTTTTTCCTCTTGTAAAGAGGTCTATTTTTCTGGTTCTTCATATGATACATAATTTTGAATTTAGTTCGGGCATTGTAAGTGTTACATTGTGGAGATTGGGGATTATTTTATATTCCTTTAAAGCATACTGAATCAATTAATTTGGACAGACTCAAACTGCAGACTCCATTTCTTCATCTGTAACTCAAATCTCAGGTAAATTATTTTTTTCTTAGCTTGAATCTGTCTCACATATACATGATTCAGGGGTCAGCCAGAAATTCGAGCAGTGTTAACCATTTGGGGCTGGTCTTTCCTCACTTTCCATTTTGCTGGCCCTGCACTCCATCCTCTAGTTCTTTATACTGGAGACTGTGGGCTTTCGGTCACAATTTTAGCTTCTCTGGAATTACCATCTTTGGAATGCTTAAAGGCTAATAGTCATAAAAATGGATAACTCACCCATGTCATTCTCTTTTACTGAATATTAACTCCCCTCCAGAATGAACTTGCCTTATGTTTTGCTCTCCAGTGTCCTCAATTCATTTTTTTTTTTTGCATATTTTTTCCTAGTTAATCGTTTTTATCTGCAGAAGAGATGTGTTGGGGGGAGTTTACTTGACCATGTTGGAAGTGGGTCCCCTTGGTCACTTTAAATTGTCATTTTCATTTTGTTTTATTTTATTTTGGTTTTGTTTGTTTGTTAACTACCATTTAGAAGAATTTTCCTAGAAAATTTGCTAAACCATCGTATGGTTAGAAATCTTAATGTTGAATGTCATTTTTCTCTCCTACTCGCACCAAACTATATGCCAGACAGTTTCCCTTGTAGTGGTTAATAGATTGGATTTATCTATTGTTCTCCCCATATATCATGTGTGTACTACTTTGGAATTCCAGTTTTGGCAATGAGAGGTTGACTTCATAGGGAGTATCTCTTGCAGATTTTCTAACTTAGGCAAGCCCTGAAATTTTTCTGCTATTCTTTATGCTCCGTGAGTCTCTGAAACCAAAATCAATTTCATCTCAAAGATCAGTTTTAGTGCTCTATTTTATTTCTGGTTTTCTAGTCTTTTTTCATTTTAGAGCCTTAAGTATTATTTGCTTTATAGATTACTGATACTTTTAAACAGATATAGTTTAAACAAATGATTAGTTGTTCATACTCAGATGAATAGTTTGGGTCTGTAAGGACACCTAATAGGCCATGCCACTAATAAGTGAGTATTTTTGGATTTATGATTCCTGTTGCTTCAGTAAATTCTGCCTTGATATTTTATTCTTTTCTTCCTATCAGACATATGTATTCCATTGTTATTACAGATTACAATATGGCTTCTGTGAGAATTATATGTTACTGTGTATTAAATGATGATAACATGTGATTATCACTGATGATAACTAGTAAGGGCTTAGATTCCTAACACCCTATGGATGTCACGAGGACAATAATAAATAACACATGAATCACATTTCATCATCTAAATTAAAGTAAAAGAAAATAAGGTTTAGAGGGAAAAAAAACTATCAAAACACAGTGAAATTACAAACGAAGAGTCCTGACTCCATTTGGACATAAGAGAATAATCTTGAAAGGGGTTCCTGGGTGGCTCTGTTGGTTAAGCACCTGCCTTTAGGTCATGATTTCAAGGGTCCTAGGATTGAGTTCTCTGATCAGAGGAGAGTCTGCTTCTCCCTCTGTTCTCCCTCTCTCTCTCTCTCAAATAAATAAAATAAAATTTCATAATGCACTAGAAAAAGCAGGTTGCCTTTTGGAAAATAGACAGTATAGAAATGTATAAATAAGGCGATTTTAAAGGTGGTATTTTTATTTTTATTTTTTTCCACACTTTTATTTAAATTCTAGTTAGTTAGCATTTGGTGTAATGCTGGTTTTAGGAGTAGAATTTAGTGATTCATCACTTAGATATAACACCCAGTGCTCATCAAAACAAGTGACCTTCTTAATGCCCATCATCCACTTAGCCCATCCCTGATTCCCTTCATCAAACCCTCAGTCTGTTCTCTATCATTAAAAGCCTCTTGTTGTTTGTTTCTCTCTTTTTTTTTCTTTTTGTCCTTCTCATATGTTCATCTGTTTTGCTTCCTAATTCCATATTCAAGTAATATAATATGGTATCTGTCTTTCTCTGACTGACTTATTTTGCTTAGCATAATACACTCTAGTTCCATCCACATGGTTGTAAATGTTAAGATTTGATTCTTTTAAAAAAAAATTATTTATTTGACAGAGAGAAACACAACCAGGGAGGGAACACAAGCAGGGGGAATGGGAGAGGGAGAAGCAGGCTTCCCGCCAAGCAGGGAGCTCGATGCAAGGCTCAGTCCCGGGACTCTGGGATCATGACCTGAGTCGAAGGCAGTCGCTTAACCAACTGAGGCACCTAGGTGCCCCAAGATTTCATTCTTTTTAATGGCTGAGTAATATTCCATTGTATATATACAGCATGTCTTCCTTAACCATTCATCAGTCAATGGACATCTGGGCTCTTTCCATAGTTTGGCTATTGTTGATATTGCTACTATAAACATCTGGGTGCATATACCCTAAAGGTGGTATTTTTAATTCACATCATAAAAAATATAGTTAATAGACTTGGAGGGAAGAAAATCAAAATTTTAATATATATTAACATAAAGGTTTTGAAAAAAATGTTACTTTGAATAAATAACACATTATATCACAGAAATAGTCTCTGAAACAAATGAACAATTCTTGCATTGCATATTCAATGTGAGGATCATTCCCTGCTTGAAGTTATTTTTCCAGCTACCCATGTATGTGGGAGCAATTGTGTTGCAATACAAGTTTTAGTACCAGTCCGTGAGTTTTACAAGGATATTTTAGATATTTCTGTTTTAGGAGTTTCTGGTTTATAATAACAAAATGTGTTCTTTGGGTAAACATGTTCTTTGACTCAAGACTTTATATATGTAACTACTATAGCAATACTGTGAGAATACATTCCAATCTATTTTTAGTTAAGTTTGGCTTTGAAACATAATTAATTAATTATAATGCACATATGACACCTTCCTCAGATGGGTGCCTTTCTGGTCATGGTTTGAGTCTTTTCCCTTATCATTTTCTCCTCTCCTCTCCTTATACTTTGTAAGTTCTCAGTGATTGATTGCAGAGTTGCACTTTTTTTTTTTTTAGTATGAAGCTACTACTGAGGATGTGTTAATATTAAACACCATAATCACATCAAATTTTCTTCTTCTTCCTCTCTGTGCTTAGTTTTACTTTTGCTAGATTTAAATTCCTTCTTTCATCCTCTTTCCTCCCTCTCTTATTTTCTTCCTTCCTTCCATCCTTTCTTCCTTCGCCCTTTCCTTCCTTCTACCATTTACCCATTAACAAATATTTATGAAGCAACCCTATTCAAACTATGTTAAAAATAGGAGTTTTGTGACAAATACAGTATTATAATTATTAATCTCACTGAGTTTATAGTCTACAGTGCAACCTAATAAGCAATTACAACACAATTCACTAAGTATAAAAATAGTAGACATAGACTAGTCACACAGTTATTAAAAGAGTAATCTAGCCAATGAAAGGATGAGAATCAAAGAAGGATTTCTGCAAGAGTTGATACACAATCTGATTATCCAAGAGTAAATTAGATTTATATAAGCAGAGTTTGCAGATGAGAGCATGAGAGGACAGGGGGAAAGAATAGTGTGACATTGATACAAATCAGATATGCTCAACTTAAATGAGAGAAGGAGGGTGGGGAAAGTGCCTTACTAGGAGCTATAGTGGTGTTTTCATTAAGGAAAAAGAGTAGGAGATGGAGTAGGTTTAGGTTCTGTGGGTTTATATTCTGGGTGGCAACCAAGAATGTCGTAGACCTGAAAAATTATTAGCCTGAAAGCTTCTCCTTGAAACTGTCCAGGCAGGGTTTCAAATGAAAGTACTTCTGGAGACTTTATGTCAGGTCTGCTTCATTGTGATTCTGAGAAACTCACCCCAGATTGGCAAAAGGTTAGAGATGAGTCAGTTCTTAGAACAACAAATAGCTCTTACTGTCCAAAGGATAAGAACATTATCTTGGAAGATAATAATTTAAAATCTTCCTTCTTGGAAGATTTTTATTCTGAGGTAAGTTTATTCTTGGTCTCCTATCCTCTAAGAGAATCTTTCAATATAGTATTTTAAAATTATTCTTTCAGCTCCATCAGAATTGATGTTAACTAAATGAGTTGAAAATTGTTTATAAAATGTATGCTTTTTTTGGTTTGTATAACTAAGTGGTTTTGTAGGCTCTTATCTTTAAAGTCATTTATAAGATAAGCTATTAAATATCTTATAGCTATCCTGTAAGTAATTAAAAGTCATAATAAATTATCTGTGAGCTAAATGTAGCAAGTTGCGAGGTTTTGTTGAGGACTCTATAGTCTACTAAAAAGTCAGGCTACTCTACAATCTGCAATTCTTGGCAACATTGCAACATTTCTACTAAGTATTGTTAGTCTCAATTTCAGGAATGGCACTTCAGAAATTTAGGTTTTATATGTTATGGATCATATTTGCTTTATTCTTTCTACTTATACCCTGCTGCTTATTGCCTTCATTATTATTAATTTAGTTTGGTATGGTTTGGTTAGATAATATACATTATATAATAGGGTATATTTGCATCAATGATATTAATTTCTATAATTTTTCAAAATTTTTTTTTTTTTAAAGATTTTATTTATGTGACAGAGAGAAACACAGCCAGAGGGGGAACACAAGCAGGGGGAGCGAGAGAGGGAGAAGCAGGGCTCCCGCCGAGCAGGGAGCCCGATATGGGGCTCGATCCCGGGTCTCCGGGATCATGACCTGAGCCGAAGGCAGTCGCCCAACCAACTGAGCCACCCAGGTGCCCCAATTTTTCAAAATTTAATCTCTAAAAGTTAATTGTGTTTCATATAGAAATCACCCACATTTCAGTCACTGAAGCAAATGTATCCATGTTCTACCTCAATCTTCATATAGTAATGGTGCTTCTGTAGTATAATGTGATTGTGAACGTGTGCTACTTAAATAATTTGCAGGACAACAATTACATGCAATTGCATTATTGGGTTATTTTACATTTAGTAAGTGACAAAATTTTATGATAGCATGTTTGTTTCACTTCTCTCCGACTCGTCATATGGCCAACTTATATTCTCATATATAATAAAGCATTTGTAAATTTGATAACTTTCTTTTTATGGAAAATCTTTCTTTCTGACATACTGCTCTTATATAAATCAGTATTCTTTGGGTTGAAAATTACACAAGCTCAGGCGCCTGGGTGGCTCAGTGGGTTAAAACCTCTGCCTTTGGGGAGACCGAGGCCTGCATTGGGCTTTCTGCTGAGCGGGGAGCCTGTTTCCTCTGCTTTTTCTCTGCCTCTCTCTCTGCCTACTTATGATGATCTCTCTGTGTCAAATAAATAAATAAAATCTTATACAAAAAAGAAAGAAAAAGAAAATTACACAAGCTCTCTTCAATCTGCCTTGAGCTAAAGGGTTTTTATTGGCTTATTCAGTTGAGAAGGATCTTCATAGAGTGAAAGACATAGGAAAATCAGGGTATGGGGCCTCAAAGAGTATTCCATTATCACCAGTGGTCTATCTCTAGTTCTTCCTAATCTCTGCTTCTTTATATTTACCATTCTCACGCCTAGTAGGAAACAGAGCCATTGACAAGCTCAAGTCTAAACTCCAAATCCTTTGAATTTGTAATCTATGATGTAGAGAGAAAGTCTATCTATAATTGGGAAAGTGTGGAAGAAGAGTTCAAGGTGGGCTTATGTGCTTCATGTACCATGCTCTGTGATTGGTGAGTCGTGGGGACATGATCACAGCTCTGCAATGCCCATGACATGAGATTTTTGGGAACCATCTGCTTTGTGTGGCCTCACTTGGTCTTTTCAGGCTGCTTCCTGATGCAAATGGTCCCTAGGCTGTAGGGTCTGTTTTGACTAAGAGTACTCCTGACCATTTCGGATGCCTGATGACTAGGTTTAGGGGTCATTGTCATGTTCCATGCTGCCTCTGGCCAGAAATTTACTCCCTAAGAATACCGTGGAGAGGTAAAAATCTGATGTTTGCAGATAACCTTGTGTCTTTAGTAGGATTGTTTAGTGAGAAAACTCTTTCCCAAAATGACTCCTGAAGGACTGTTCTCCTAAAAAACACAAATACATTTTCTCTATTTTTAACTTCAAAATAGCCCCCTCTGCCCTCATCCACTTGACTCAGGGCCCTTCACTTTGCAGTCCTAGGCAACGTAGTTCTATGGGAAATACTTAAAAGTATTTTTTATCTTTTATCCCCAGAAATGTCAGTAAAAGTTGCATTTGACTAGAAGAAAAGTACAATTCATGTACAGTACATAAGTAAAATCCATTAGCCGCAGTGTCCGATCAATCCATAGAGAGTCAGAAAAACTATATCCTAACGATCTGTATCAGGTACAAATTAGTGTAAAAAAGTGACTGATTCCCTGAGATATTGAAGATACCCATATGTTGTATTTTTTGTTTGTCAAAGTTAAAAGTGTAAACATTTGCAAAGTCTAAAAATTAATATATGCAGCCCAAACCTGATGTTTCTCTTTGGTGAATTTTTTCATTAATGCATATCACTATTGTCATGCCATTTTCATGGAATTATGTATGAATTATAGAACAACCACTGCATAATCAATGTGAAAGGCTGTCAGGGTGTTTCCAATTGTCTTGTCTCTCCTAAAGACCCCAGAAGCATGCTAAATAGTTTGATTAGTTATCTTGAATCAAATTAAATCAAACCAAAAGTCTTTACAACAAAAAAGATGAGAGATTTAGAATAGAAGTGTCATTTTGGTGTGGTATGGTTTCTTTAACTTTCTACTTTTGTGTGAATACTTAAAATTAGCAAAGTAGTCAAAATAATTATATTTTTGTTTCTAGTGCTAGGCCCAACCTTCAGATTTGGTCCTTTGTAAATGTTCTTGTGGTAACTTGATCTATGGTAATTTAAAAGGATTTAGAGGGAAATTTTTGCATCCATTTAGCAATAATATACAATAGATACATGTAGACTGCTAGAAAGAGTTTCAAAATAAGGTAGTTGAAGAAAAGGGTATGCGAATTGCCTAATATATAAGAAAGTAGATATTGTTTTGCCCCCAAAACCTAGGTAGTTTTGCCACAAAGAGGGGTTATATAATATTAATTTATATTTATTCACTTTATGCAGTACATATCCTATCTCTGCCTCTTGCACTGGTTTTGCTTCTTGTAATTCTATTTACTTCAAAATAAATACATAATTAAATGTTGAATCTACATATTATATTAAAGTTTGAAGTCTTTTTTATGACCTGAGGTCTACTTTTATTGTCATGGTTGGATCCTGAATATACTGAATGGTTGAGGTAAAATAAAGAAAACCATCATGTTCATAAAAGATAGTCAGAATTGGCTAATAGCTTTTTTTTTTTTTTTTTTTTTTTTAAAGATTTTATTTATTTATTTGACAGAGAGAAACACAGTGAGAGAGGGAACACAAGCAGAGGGACTGAGAGGGAGAAGCAGGCTTCCCGCAGAGCAGGCAGCCCGATGTGGGACTTGATCCCCGGTCTCCGGGATCATGACCTGAGCCGAAGGCAGTTGCCCAACCAACTGAGCCACCCAGGTGCCCCGGCTAATAGCTTTTTACAGCTTATTCATAAATGATCCTATAAAGTTTATCCCATCCTTTTACTCATGACCCTGCTTATACATGCACCTTTTTCAGGCCTTAACCATGAGAATCTCTATCAATTCCACCCTTACTCACAGAAGTTCATTTTGGTTCAAAATCCATTTCTTTTCACATAACAGCATACTTGTTTTATAGGACTCAACCAATGTAAAAAATGCTTGGTGCTTAGACCAGAACTGCTGTATCTCTTCCCCTCCCTCTCTCCCCACCCCACCCAAACCGCCCCCCCATCACACATACAGACACACATACATTTCATTATACATTTATTTTGAAGTAAATAGAATTACAAGAAGCAAACAGCCAGTACAAGAGGTAGAGATAGGATGCATACTGCATAAAGTGAATAAATATAAATTGATATTATTTAACCCCTCTTTGTGTCAGAACTACACACACACACACCCTTAAGCAGATATGCACCTACTGAGGAAAATTAATGCTGGAAGACAGTACCCTCCAGGAAACTACTGGGTCTTATATACCTTCATGCCTGCTCCTTGATCCAGAATTAAAAGCAACCAAACAGAAGAAACATATTTTTAAAAGAATATAATATATTTTTTAAAGATTTTATTTATTTATTTGACAGAGAGAGATCACAAGTAGGCAGAGAGGCAGGCAGAGAGGAGGAAGCAGGCTCCCTGATGAGCAGAGAACCCGATGTGGGCCTCGATCCCAGGACCCTGAGATCATGACCTGAGCTGAAGGCAGAGGCTTTAACCCACTGAGCCACCCAGGCGCCCAGAAAGTAGTATTTTTAACAGCTATGAAAGTAGATGCTGGGAGCCTCCGGATAGTGCCCCACATCGGGCTCCCCGCTTGGCAGGAGGCCTGCTTCTCCCTCTCTCACTCCCCCTGCTTGTGTTCCCTCTCTCACCATAGAATTTTACTGCCTTGCAAAAAAAAGAAATTTTGACAAAGATTCTTTTCATGACCAGGCTTTAGGCTCCCGAAACTTCTCCTGTGCACTTCCTGGTAAAATCCAGTTTTGGAAAGAACCCTGGGAAATCATTTGAGTAAGAAACCCCCAACTCCACCTTCCGTATCTGATTACCCTCTTCTTCCATCCTCCCCAGGTGATGTCTGATCACCCTCGTCTGTGGGCAGGAACAATCCTGTTTGGTCAATCTAATCAGAATCTCCCCTTACCCTTGCTGTTTCCTCTTAATCATTTTCCATCCACTGAATCTTACACTGCTCCTCGTAATACATCCCCACTTGCCCATGCTGTATTCAGAAGTGAGTCCAATCTCTTTGCCCCACTACGACCTCATTGCAGTGGTCCCTGTGGCTCCCCTTCAATAAAGTTTGCTTTACTGTCTTCAACAATTATCATGAATAATTCCTCTTTAACACTGCCATCTTGTTTTTCTTTACCATACTTGTTTAAATTCATTTTGCTGCTCCTATGTTGAGCATGAGTTGTTTAACGTTTATTTTTTTTATTTTTAAAAACCAATACATGTAGCAGCAAAAAGACTTTCAATAAAATATAAATGTTACTTTTATACACAAGAATGGCATTTTGCTGCCAAATTCTGCAATGTCATTTAAAAGTATGTATACACATACATAATGTGAAAACAAACACCAGCACAGTATTAAACAAAACAGCAAATTCTGTTTGAAAGCTTCTGGCAACTTCCTTCAAAAAAATGAGAATTGGACATAGAATCTGCAGAAGCACTGATTATCCAGCATTCGCCCCAGATTTTAGTGTAGTGTTTTCAAGAAATGTTTAAGAAAGTATGGCATTCATTGCTAAGTCTAGCATTTTAAAGCACTAAATTAAATTGAAAGTAATTTTTTACATTGAAGAGCCCAAGAGATTTTAATATATATCAAATGTTTGACATAAGTCCCCACTTTCTGTTATTTTGCGCATACTAAGAGTTAAGGCAAAGAGGAAGGCAGGAAGCATAGTATCTGAAATGGTTTTCTATAATCTCTCATTCTGGCCTCTATACCTAAAGTAGTTAGTAAATGATTTGTTTAATTTATTTTTATTTTAAAAATTATTTTTACTAGGTAGCCCCAGTACTTTGTACAACATGCAAAAAGGATAAAATTAAGTATTTCTCTTTCCCCTATGTCCTAACCATTTAATTCCCTATATCAAAAGGCAACTACTCTTAGCAATTTCTCATGTCTTCATTTTTTGTATGTCTGTGTGTTGTGTGTATGTGTTCAAAATATATATGCATATATAAATGCACATACATGTTGCAGAAACATATATCTATCAGTGTATGATTTTTCCTTAGTTCATCAAATTAGTAGCATGCTTCACATATTCCTCAACAACTGATTTATTCACTTAAAATATTATTTGGAGATTTTTCCAAAGCAGTAATTTTAAGTGACATTTCTTTGGCTGTGGTATTTCTTTAGGTAAATGCTTCATAGAATGTTTCCTATTAAAAAAAAAAATTGTCTCTTCTAAACTTTTGATATTACCGAAAAAAAAAAAAAAACTTTAATGATTTAACTTGTACCTACATAATTACTTTCATATATGAACATGTTAGTGGGTCAAATTCCAAAATGAAATGACAGGGCCAATGTAGCAGTGTTTATCTACTTAATGTTTTAATGTTACATCAATTTATAAACATACAATATATAAGAATGCCTTGTAATCTTGACCACGTAGTACATTATGAACCTTTTTGATCTCCTCCAATTTAATAAAAATGGTATCTCACTACAGATTTGTTACATTCCTTCATTATGAATTTGTTAAAGCATATTTGCATATGTTTGAAGTTTATACATAATTTATAAAATTAAAATGATAACTTTTAACACAGAAGTGATTAAATATCAGCCCAAATAGAATAATCTCACCTGCCGCATGGTGAGATGTTCTTGTTGTCATATTGTCTTTGTGTGGAATGGTGATCTAGAAGTTGGGATTGTGGCTCACCCACCATCTGCCTCTGAGTTCTGCCTCTAAATGCCAGGAACTATGTGGCATGATGCTCAAAAATGTCCCCATCCTTGAGGCCCCCGTTTGACTGGTGACAGATACTGATGTCTTCCTAGAGTCAGTGAGCACTGTAATCCATTTCTGCCCTTGAAAAGAAGAATGACAGTTTTTGTAATGATACTGACAAAAGTTTGCTTTTGTTTAAAGAAGCTTTATTTTTAGTATAATAGGAATGATAATAGTCGTTTCAAGCGTTTGTTCACCATGCACTATGTGTCATGGAATAGCAGTGATGCAAACCGTTCAGATCCTTTTGTGTGGCTTTGCCAATGGCAAGTCCATCTCAAAGTGATGAGAAGTGGAAAATTCAGCACTGACTCTGTACTGACTCAGCTTCTAGTTCTTTGGAGAATCTTCCACATTCCTACCCCCTTTCTTATGTGCACCTATCTCCCTTAACTTCCCTTTTCTGGTTTCTCTCCTTAGCTGTCAGCCTCAAGTTGAGGGATAACTAAATCTTGCTTCATATTTTGCATTGGAAATAGAATTTTTTTTTTACTTAATGTCAGGTGTCAAAAATCCCATCATCACATTAGCAATATTTGATAATAGTTGTTGAGATTTGGAGCCTCTGGTTACACCATGTCCCTCTCTGTTTGATAGCTACAGTAAATATGACCAAGTTAAACTTTCATCACCAATAAAACTTAATCCTTCATTGTTGGCAATAGCAGCATAGCTTAAAAAATGTGACTATTATCTCCCACTGACTTTTAAGTTTTTCTAATTAAATAACCAACAAATACACAGGAAACTTGTGTAGCTCAGTTGGTTAAGGGCCCAATTCTTGATTTTGGATCAAGTCTTGATCTCAGAGTCATGAGATAGAGCCCCATGTCAGACTCCATAGTGGACGTGGGGCCTGCTTGGGATTCTCACTATCTGTCTCCCACTGCCTCTCCCCTTGCTCTCTCCCATGGACTCTCTCCTTCTATCTCTCTCTCTAAAAAAAAAAAAAAAAAGAAGTAGAAGAAGAAGAAGACAAGTGCAAATGTCTATAACTGAATTCAGCAGTTTTTATTAACAGCCTTTATTTTCTGAATTATCTACTATATATTTAGTATAAAGAGGAAAAGAGAGGAGGAAACAATGAGAATAAAGATGATTGGGAAAGGGGAACTTGTAGAGAGAGGATCTTAGGTCACTACAAAGTTGAAGAGAAAAGATGAGGAAAGGAGTTTCCATGAAATGAATTGAGAATTAGTAGATAAATTAATGGTGACATCATAAATGCCAGAGGTGAGAATTACTTAATTTCAGGCAACCATCTACATAAATGATGGTAGGGAAAGTCTCAGATAAACCCACTCAAACTTTATTTTTTTTTTAAGATTTTATTTGTTTACTTAAGAGAGAGATGAGAGAGAGAGAGAGAGAGAGAGAGAGAACACGAGCACGCACATGAGCAGGGGAGGGGCAAAGGGAGAGGGAGGAGAAGCAGAATCCCCTGCTGATCAGGGAGCCCCACATAGGCTCAATCCCAGGATCCTGGGATCATGATTTGAGCTGAAGGTAGGTGCTTAGTCAACTGAGCCACCCAGGTGTCCCACCCACTCCAGCTTTAAGTCATAGAATTCAGAACTTGTGTATAAAGATGTAAAATTATAATGTACCCAGAACTGTTGTTTGCTTATTGTAATGTAATGAGATGTTTTTCAATAATAGTTAGAGGGGCACCCAGGTGGCTCAGTCAGTTAAGTGTCTGACTCTTGGTTTCTCTCAGCTAGTGATCTCAGGGTTATGAAATCAAACTCTACAATGCCTCCCCTGAGCACAGAGTCAGCTTGGGATTCCCTCCTTCCTTCTCCCTCCCCTTTTGTCCCTCTCTGCATCTAACGTTTTTTTCTTTTTTAGAAATAAATAAAATCTAAAATCTAAATCTTTATTTAGAAATAAATAAATTCTCCTTCCAAGCAGGGACTAGTAGCGCAAGGGAAAGAGCAGTAACAAAGATGCTATGAAGTTACTACAGAGCGTTGCCATAAAGACAGAGATACCTGGGCTAAGATAAGAGAGTAAAACACTCTCCGTCCTGAAAATGTTTCAGCCACCATCTTTCATCATCCGATGCCTCAAGCATTTACTCATTACTGCTCTTTTAAAAGGTCAAGACATGTCACATTTGTATAGTTTTTTGTTGTTGTTGTTTTGGTTTCTCTGTTAAACTTCCTTATGCTTTCATACCTAGCACAGACGTCCTCTGAAATAGGGCTTTTGACAGGCAACAGTGTCAGTGGAAGATTAGCTGAGCTTTCCATACATGTTTATACATGAGGCACTAGAAAGATTCCTCAACACGGATAGTTCTGATAAAACAATCACAGTATCACTATAAAGACAAGTTTGAGATTTAAGTCAAGCCCTATAAAACTAGAAATAAGCTGCCTTTATTCATTTAATAAATTGTGGTAATTAATAGCTATTATTCCTGCATTTCAGCCTTTTCACATGTAATGACAGCTCATTCCAATCAATAGAAACATAATCAAAGTGGAGTCCGTGTAGGTGTCACTATGCAAATGGTAGATTGGAAACCTGCATCTATACTGTCATTCGATTTCTTTCCAGCAGAGTACCCCCCCACCCTTTTTGTTACTAGCTTTGGAAAATGAAAAGGGAAATATTTCTGTGTAATTTTTTTAAAAATCTGACTGGCATCATATGAATCAGTCCCCCTTTTTCCCCCTCCTGTTCCTTTATTCAGGTATAATTACAGATTCTTTGCAACATTTCAATGTCAATCCTTATTAATCTCTAATTTCTAATCATAGTCATAAGGGATTTAGAAACTGCATTTCACATTTTATGGCCTTGGAGAGAAAATTGACATGCTCCTGGCTTGGTGAATCCCTGACTACATTCCTCTCCATCTGACCGCCAAGAGACAGTGAAAATAAAATGGACTTTGTGGAAAGTTGAAGCTGAGTTCCAGCTCTTAACACAATTATGGCTAGATTTATTGGTGGGCGTGACAGTTCTTGGTTGTACAACTCCAGAGAGAAAGAAGATAAATGAGGCTATAGCACCTGTGAGACATACAGGCAAGATTAGCCAAGAATTAAGAGCCTCTTCTGAGAGTCACAGAAAGTTCTGAAAATCCTGGCAAGAGCTAATATTTAAGGGGGCAGAGAAGACTGCAGGAGGAGAAGTAAAAATGAATGTGCTATTTTTACATTACTACTTTATGTGAAAGCAAATACTGATAGCTAAGCTAGAGGAAAAGAGCCAAGGAATTGAGTGTGCAAGCCTTGGCACTTGCTATTGAACAGTTACACAGTTACCTTTTCAGTATTTCTGAAAGAACAAAAATTCTTGGCAGTGATGCCGTAGCTGGTCTTCCTGCACATACATGTATTGTGGTTACTGGTTACACTGAGTCTCAGTGGTGGTATTCTTCTATGAACTTTAGGGGGAAACAGCCTTTCTTTGGGAATGAACCTATAAAAACTACTTACTTTTTTTTTTTAAGATTTTATTTATTTATTTGAGAGAGACACAACGGGAGAGGGGACACAAGCAGGGGGAGTGGGAGAGGGAGGCCAAGCAGGGAGACCGATGTGGGGCTCAATCCCAGGACCCTGGGACCATGACCTGAGCTGAAGATCAATGTTTAACAACTGAGCCACCCAGGCACCCCAAACTACTCTCTAATCATATTTTTTTATTTATCTAATCTTATTTTTTTAATTAATAAACTTCACTTTCAGGGCAAATTTAGGTTCAGCAAAATTGAGTTCCCACATACTCCCTATTCCCATGGTGCACAACCTCCCTCACTATCCACCTCCCACAACACAGCAGCACATTTTTTTCCAATCAGAGAACCTATAAGGACCCATCATTATCACCCAAAGTCCATTGTTTACATTAGGATTCACTCTTAGTGTTGTACATTCTATGTGTATAAATTGACAAATTTATAATGGTATGTATTTATCATTGTAGTATTGTACAGAATAGTTTAACTATCCTAAAAATCCTCTGTGCTCAGTCTATTTATCTCTCTCTTTGCTCTAGCCCATGGAAATCATAGATCTTTTTAAAATACCCATACTTCTGTCTTTCCTGAGTGTCATATAATTAGAATCACACAATGTGTAGCCCTTTTGAATTGGTTTCTTTCGATTAGTAATATACATTTAAGGCTCCTCCATATTTTTTCATGGCTTGAGAGCTCAATTCTTTTCAGTACAGAATGATATTTCATTATCTGGACAATGAAATAAATCAAGAAACCGTGGTTTATCCATTCACTTACTGAAGGACGTTTTGGATGCTTCCAAGTTTGGACAATTATTAATAAAGTTTCTATAAGGGGTGCGCGGGTGGCTCAGTCCTTAGGCATCTGCCTTCGACTCAGGTCATGATCCCAAAGTCCCAGGATTGAGACTTTGATCAGGTTCCCTGCTCAGCAGTAGGCCTGCTTCCCCCCTCTCACTTCCCTGCTTGTGTTCCCTCTCTAGCTATATTTCTCCATGTCAAATAAGTAAATAAAATCTTTTTTAAAATTAAAAATTAAAAATTAAAAATTTTCTATAAACTCTGTGTGTGGTTTCTGTGGAGATGTGAGTTTTCAGTTAAACTGGGTAAATGCCAAGAGACATCATTGTTGGATTGTGACAAGAGTCTCTTTAAGTTTGTAAGAAACTCCCGCACTATTTTTTAAAATATTTTATTTATTTATTTGACAGAGACAAGTAGGCAGAGAGAGAGGAGGAAGCAGGCTCCCTGCCGAGCAGAGAGCCCAATGCAGGCCTTGATCCCAGGACCCTGAGATCATGACCTGAGCTGAAGGTGGAGACTTTAACCCACTGAGCCACCCAGGCGTCCAATTATTATACATTCTTGCCAGCATTTGGTGTTGTCAGTGTTTGGAATTTGGGCCATTCTTACTGGCATCTCATTATTGTTTAATTTGTAATCCCCTGATGACATATAATGTGGAGCATCTTTTCATATGTCTGTTACCATCTGTGTATCTTCTTGCTTAAGGCAACTTTTTTCAGGTCTTTACTCATTTTATTGCGGGCAGTTTGCTTTCTTATTGCTGGATTTTAAGATTTCTTTGCATATTTTGGATAACAATTTTTTTTATCAGAAATGTCTTTTGCAAACATTTTTTTCCCAGTCTGTGGCTTATCTTTTTATTCTCTTGACATTGTCTTTTACAGAACTGAAGGTTTTCATTTTAGTGGAGTTCAGTTTAGCAATTTTTCTTTCATGGGTTCAGTCTTTGGTATTGAATCTAAAAAGGCATCACCATACCCAAAGTCATCAGGGTTTTCTCCTGTGTAATCTTCTAGGAGTTGGATAGTATTTTGTGCTTTACATTTTGGTCTATGATCCATTTTGAGTTAATTTTTGTGAATGGTGGAAGATGTCTATATATTTTTTTTCTTTTATTTCTTTTTTTTGCATGTGGACTTCCAGTTGGTCCAAGACCATTTGTTGAAAAGATGATCTTTGCTCCATTGCATTGCCTTTGTCAATGATTGGTTGATTATAGTTATGTAAGATATCTAAATATATATATATATATATATATATATATATATTTCCATTGGTCTATTTCACTAATACCACACCACCTCGATGACTGTAGTTTCATAGCAAGTCCTAAAGTATGGTAGTGTCAGTCCTCAGACTTAGTTCTTCTTCAATACTGAGTTGGCTATTTTGTTTTGTTTTGTTTACTTTTGTTTTCTTTTCCTTTTTTGCCTCTATTTAAACTATGGAATCAGTTTATCAATATTCAAAAATACCTTGTTGGAATTTTAATGGGAATTGTATTGACTTTATAGATCAATTTTGGGAAGAACTAACATCCTGACACTATTGAGTCTTCCTATCTGTAAACAGGGAATATCTTTGCACTTAATTATTTCTTTTTTGATATCCTTACATTGTTCCTCATGTAGATCTTACGCATTTTGTTAGATTTGTACTTGTTTTATTTTGGGGGGGTAACTAATGTGAAGTGGTAATGTGTTTTTAATTTCTAATTTGAGCATTTTAACATTTCGGAAATCTGAATTTTTTGAGATAAAACATTTATTTCATCAGATGTCTACATCCTAAATAAAAATTGATCATTTCCACATATATATTGTTGCATGTCAGAATATATGTAATATGATATTCAGGTAAACTGAAGGCACTCTTAGAAAAATCGTTATCCGAGTGACCCTTTTCATTTTTAAATGTCAGCTATTAATATTAAACAGTATTTAAAAATATTATTTTAAATATTTCACTATTCCATTATTAAATATTTTATTATTAACATTATGGAAAATTTTTCAAAAATCCTGAAGTAGAGTTAAAGTCCCATATTCACTGGCTTCTGAGTCTCAATTTTGTCATCTGGAATGAAGGATGGACTGAAGACTGAAGACTGAAATGAGGTAGAGTGTATTAAGATCTTAAAATTATGCATGTAACATGAAAGAGCTCAACCAAAATCAATGCTTGACTACTACGATTACTACCAGCGGTACAGCCACTGCTGCTGCTCCTACTACCACCGCCACTGGTGTTACTACCACCACCACCACCACTACCACTACTACTACTAGTGCTACTACTACTACCACCACTACCTCCACCACTACTACTTTTGCCACTCCTGCTACTACCATCGCCACTACTACCACCGCTACTACTTCTACCACTACGACTCCTATTCCTGCAATGGCGACTACTACTGCTACTATACCACACAGCTTCAAGTAGGGAGAAGAGCTGGAGAAGTACAACCAGAAGAACTAACTATATATGTAACTTCAAGTAGGTCAAACCATTATCGGCCTCCTAGATGCACTAGGGAACATATAGTTTCCTTTTTCAGCCCTCAAAGGGCATGAATATCTATGAGAAAATGTTATTAGGTTAATGGTTGTGGGAGGAGGTATACAGGCATGAAAAGGACATCATAATGCAAAGAGGATGTTTGTTGCTAAAATTTGAATTCCAATTAGTTATGTGGAACGCAAAAAGAACAAAGAATTAATGAGCTAGACATCAGTTACTAATGAGCATAAAAATCAGAATGTCTTTCTTGCCTCAGAAACTTACTTGAACCGTCCTTCGAGGACTATAAATTGTTTTGTGTGGTTTTGTGTTTATTCCTTAGACCTTAAATTATCTACCCTGCCTTCTTTGTTTAGGCGTTTCTAGCCAACTAGTTTTGTTTTACAAAAGGAAGCTCTGTGGTGCATCAGGTGCTGTTGGATTTTGTAGATAACATGGTGATAGCTTTCAATGGAAGCACTGAATATCCTTAATTTCCAGCAATGGGAAGAGAGCTCATTAAACTCTAACATATCCATCTGATGAAATTCTCAACAGACCCTTGGAGTAACAATTACCAAGTAGGCAGAAATGCATGAGAAAATACTCATTTCCTGACGTGTTATGAGTTCATGTTAAGTAAATACAAAAGTAAGCAGAACACAAAAGTCTGCATATTGTCATATAAAAGTAGACATACCTAGACAAGAATATGCCAAACTATGAATAGTAATCATGATGGACTGTTGACTTTATGGTGAGTAGTATTTTCCTTATTAATTACTAATTAATTGGCATAATCTTATATATTATCTACTGACAAAAAGTGAATGTTTAAAAAAAAGAAAGAAAATGGAGTTACTATAAATAATAAAAAAAAAATCCACTTTTAACATGTAGAAGGTTTCTTTTAGTCCCAATTTGATCGCTTATTCAGTTATCCAGTTTTATTCTTAGATCTCTTATATGTCAGTAGTTAGATTTCTGCTATTTTTGGTAGTCTCTTGCTGGCCATTATGGGTCATGGGTCCTATCCCTTGTTAACATTTTGATTGGTGATTCATTTTATTTCCTAAATAGATGTTGACCTTGTCTTTTCTTTTTTATCTTTTGCTTTAGATATTTGCAATCTTTTGCATTAACAATGGCAGTAGTCTCTTAACAGCTGTGACTCTCGGGTCCCTCATATCTGTCATTAATGTGATATATCAATATGTCACAATATATCACAATATATCGCATATATATATAAATATCACTAATGAACTCTTTGTCACAGGAAAATTAACAAACTCATTATCATGGTTTACAAAGTCTTTCATAATCTGACCCTTGTCTACTAATCTAGCCACAACTTCTAATTTATATGCCCAATTTATATTTCATATTCTGGGCAAACTGAATAACTTGTAATTTTTTATACATAGCTTGGTGTTTCTACTACTGTGGCATTATTTTTGTTTGGAATTTCTCCCACAATTGAGTTCCCATAGCCCGACTTTTTTTTTTTTTTTAAGATTTTATTTATTTGACAGAGAGAAACACAGCCAGAGAGGAACACAAGCAGGGGGAGTGAGAGAGGGAGAAGCAAGCTTCCTGCCGAGCAGGGAGCCCGATGTGGGACTAGATCCCGGGTCTCCGGGATCATGACCTGAGCCGAAGGAAGTCACCTAACCAACTGAGCCACCCAGGCGCCCCCCATAGCCCGACTTTTTACTCCTATTTGTGCACATTGTTTAAGACAAATAGCACCTTAAACTTATCAGCACTCCATATATAGCTTTCTTATGCCACCACATCACATTAAAAAGTCTGTGTATAGGTCATTTGTTACACCACACTGAAGTTTTTTTGAGGGTTGTACTTTGCCCTACCTACCCACCTACCTTATCAATGCATAGACATATTGTTAGCCCATAATAAACTTTTAATGAGGTTTTCCTGCATGCCCTATGTTTCATGATTTTCTTCTAATTCATGATTTTCATAAATATTCATGATTTTCTTCTAATTTTTTAAAGAGAGCTTTCCTTGAATTAGAGCTATAGATTAGGAAGGAAAAAATTATATTTTCTGAGTCTCAAAATAATCTGAAAATATCAAAAACAATATATTTTCCTTCTATGATAGCTGCTTTTTTAAGAAATTGAAATTGAAAATATCATCTGCATGGACCACAGAATAAGTCTGATTTTGAGAGAAGTAAAATTTCTCAAAAATTAGTATTTTTTTCTTTATACTGCATTGTTGAATACAGGAAATTTTCTTTTACATTGTTTGCTTTGAATCATCTATTGAGTTTATTTAAGCCCGTTAACTTCAAAGTTATTTCAGCTTCGCTTCAACTGATAGAGGTATAAAAGGAAATGATGGGGCACCTGGGTGGCTAAGTTTTTTAAGCATCAGCCTTTGGCTCAGGTCATGATCCTGGAGTACTGGGATTAAGCCTTGCATGGGGCTCCCTGCTCTGCAGGAGGCCTGCTTCTCCCTCTCTCACTCCCCCTGCTTGTGTTCCCTCTCTAGCTGTGTTTCTCTCTGTCAAATAAATAAATAAAATCTTAAAAAAAAAAAAAAAGAAAAGAAAAATGTAGTCACCAGACTTAAACCACCATTCTCTGGACAAAATGGACTTCAGGAACTCTAGCCAGTTTGCTTGTTCCTTATCAGAAACTCAAGGATTAAATTTATTTTCAAAGTACAACATTACTAAGTTTCAACTTCATGAAAACTAGTAGTTGTTTAAATTACACAAAGAACATGACACCCATAATTTCCACTGGGTACCCATTGGTCATATAGCACATGAAAGCCTCTCTGGCACATTGCTATGACTGATGCAAAATGCAGATATAGAGTTCTGCTGTGCTTATAAATTAGATAGCCAATCGTTAGTGCAAATCAAAATTGTTTTTATTAACTTCGACTATAATTGCTATAAACTAGAAAGTGTTTTCAATCCTGGAGAAACTAGCTCCTTCTTTCTGTATGTCTGAAATCATTCCTTTAATCAATCTTATTTGTATTTACAGATTTTATTTATTCCTACAATCATTTTAAGTTTTAGCTATGCAGTATTTTTTTTTTTTAAAGATTTTATTTATTTGACAGAGAGAAACACAGCCAGAGAGGGAACACAAGCAGAGGGAGTGAGAGAGGGAGAAGCAGGCTTCTCGCCGAGCAGGAAGCCCGATGTGGGACTCGATCCTGGGTCTCCAGGATCATGACCTGAGCCAAAGGCAGTCGCCCAACCAACTGAGCCACCCAGGCGTCCCTATGCAGTATTTTAAATAGAAAAATTTTTAAGAGATTTGAGTAGGGATATTTGTGATACTTCATATGTTACTGATCATTGTGATATATCAATTATCTTCTGTATTGCTTTTATATTTATATATGTAAGTTCTACAAGCATTTATACTAAGATTAATGCAAATTTTTGCTAAATAAATTATTTTCTGTGACAAAGATTATATCATTAGGAGCAAAGCTCCTTGAAGAATTTATCATGATGGGATATATATATATATATATATATATATATATATATATATATATATATGTCTTGTTATGCTTTCTTGCTGAGTTAATTGTATTCCTTTAATGTAAGAATTACATTGTGCACAATTCTCAGCTCTTGGGTCATTTGCATATTCATCCTCTGCCCTATCAAGTGGAACCCTTACAATATCCAGTACTCTTTCCCCAGAGTGAGCACATTGTCTCAATTTCTTCTGACCCACAGAAGAGGAAAAACACCAGAAATCCCAGTGCCCATAGATTCACAAGTTCCATATTTGTTCCTAACATCTCTTAGTTTCTGTGTTTACATCTGTATTGATGAAAGACTAAAAGGATGGGGGGG